>JAIPRK010001511.1:0-59650 GCA_025469195.1 Chaitophorus viminalis
ACCAGAAGAAGAATTAAATATATCTTTTACAACAGGTCTTACATCTACTAATTCTAGGTCGGGGAATTGGTCTACCGAAAAATATCTGTTTTATACGTCAAGCCTTTGCGTGGCGTATACGACAACGGGCACTAATGGACCGCACGAGCTCACAATAAACTATGACCAAAACGATTAATTAATAAAAACCTAAGCTAAGGGAAATACTGACGTGCATAACCACGCACTATAAACCCATACAGGTATGTGTTCAATTCAATATTATTGTAATATATTATGTTTTTCTATTTTTTTTTTTTTTTTTAATGTCGATTGTCATCCGTCATGAGTCGTCTGCAGTCACTGTATAAAAATAAACTTGCAGTATAAAATAAATATAAAACGAAAAAAAGCATAATCAGAAAGGTTAACAAAAATAATACACTACAATATTATGCGTGCACATATAATAACGGCTCGCTTCTTATGTTTTATTTTGCATACAAGCAACGCATAAACGTATAATACGTGATGCAAAGTAAATGTTACGTATTTATTTTACACGTATTTTGTATATTATGCTTACGTGCACCCCGCAATTGTCACGACAATCGAACATAAGTCATTTCTGGCCCGTACACTTTTTAAAAACGTCATAATGATAACATCGGGTACCTATAGATTTAAAATGTACATTAAAGCTCGGTGGTTACGTCAATTAATCGTTTATACGTACACGTAATATTATATAGGTATCCATCAATGACGCTCGACTCGAGAGTTTATACTGTTTGTTATTGTACATAATCGAGACTACTACTGCTGACGTCCATCGCGTGTAATTGTACAACACGCATACAATATAACATGTTATCAAACACCAATAATGGCCAAAAAGTATTTTGAATATAGTCGTTTTGACGTGATTATACATATATTACAACACGTTATAAAAGCGAAATACTACAATGATATACGCCATCCGTTCACTTCATGAATAATATTATCGAAAAAAAAATAATCTCTTGAGCGACTATTTAATAATAATTAATAACAACGTTAATGACATTTGGACGTATTCGAGGTAATCAATTGAACCCTTTTGAAAAATATAACAACTCGTTCTCCGCGGGTCCATATTATGTACAATGACGACGACGCCAAGTCCTGCGACCCTTTTAAATAATGCAGCGCTACCCGCACCGGCGCACCCCCGGTGCACTGTGGGGACAGCAAACAGTTGACGAGTACAAATCAATATTTTAATATTAAACTGTTATATATATATATATATATATATACCCGCACATACTGACACCCGGAGACAGGGGGTCAAGGGGGAGTCTCGATGACGCAGCAAACACGTCTTCGTTATAATAATATCGTAAAACCACGAGACTGAAAACACAACGCGCATCATCATATAAGCCGTTTTAATCTCCACGGTTTCATTGGCGTTTATACGCACGTGTGGCATACTATTCACAAAAATAACTTTCACGACCCGAACGTCGGTAATTAGACAACCCCGGCGTTTATATATAAAAAAAAATATATATACAATTTTCTCCGAAACACCTCAAAGTGCAGCTCAGATTTTCATTTTCAGTATCCATATGTAGTAACCCTTGGAGTTCGGTGGTGTAAGTTCTGCGACACTGCGTAGGTGCATGTCCGTTGTACAATAATTCCGTCATTTCGCTCGCATTAATTAAAGCAATAATACTACGGAACATATTATACAGTGAAACATCTCGGACGGTCGACTGCACGGAAATTTGTCCGCAATAGAAGTAAATTGATTTCGTCTCGTTACACTGCACATTATAATATAATTATGTGTACCCTGTCCATATTGTACTGAATAAGTCTAAAGCGTATTATTACATCGTGGTAAAACCCAATGCGTTCCCCGTTTCGTTCAAAATCTAATACGAGTATGTAAATTGTTTAACAAGAGAGATTTTTACATAGACGTCCCATCCCCTTCTTAGGCAAAACCCTTAACAGCAGGATACTGCAACCGATGGATATATTTTCGTATACTACAAATATAGCCCTAATCGTTTTTCATAAAAAAAAAAAAAAACCACTAGTCAAATCTTCTTGACCTAATACTACTCTTAGTCTATTCGCCCACTTGGTCGCCACTGCTGCAGTCCGATGACTCGTACGTAGGAAGATTGGTACTGTTGAACATTATCATTATCTTATATTCTACACTAATTATTAAAAATCAAAACATCCAATATATCGATAGAACACTAAGTTCAGATATTTTAGAAAAATCGTTTAGATTAAAATAAACTTATGTCTCGAGTTCCAATAACATTTTCACTATATTATTTATTATTATTATTTTTTTTTTTCATAATATCTTAGAATAATGCCATTAAAAACTAGTTTATTTTTACGACTACATTCAAAACTATTATACGTTGTTTTCATATGCGCAAATTCAGTGGAATACGTTGGAATGAAAATTTATCATTATTAATATTACCATTGTTATACCTATAAATTATGTATGGCGTAAGTAGTTTCGAGGTAAGAAAAAAAAATCCATTTTTTATTAACCTCGTATACTACAAATTAAAATTAGTTATTTGTATATTATTATTATTTAATGTTATACCATATATATAAATATATTATGTACCTATCTACAACAACAGTCACGAGTAGAGGCAATAAAATTAATTCAATTCTTAGGAAATAGTATAATTAAAATATTCATTATTCGAATGCGTTGTACGGTACACAAATATTACTATAATAACGGAGATGATTCCCGTGTTAATTATTTTTTTACACTACAAATTAAACATAGTAGAAAAATAAATCTACCTATCTACTGTTCAAAATGTTAGTAGAAAACAAGAATTGAAAAGAACAAAAAACGTACTTAATTTTACGTCAAAGTTTGAATAACTGCTGATTAATTATATGGTTCATTGTTGTCAAGTTCTTATTATTTTTTCTTTCTATTCAGTAAGTGTTTTTTGAATGCAACACTCTTCTGCTGAGGAGCCCAAAGCTTGCAACCCTCTTTGCGTAAGCTTTACAAATTGAGGTTTCGCAGTATATAATTTTCGCATTCATCAACGTCTTAACTTAACAACAATATTAAAATGAGAATACTGCCAACTTGTAAATAAATAATTTCTATCGTTTAAATCAAAAAGTGTTGTCACCTTTCATTATTCCCAAGTACATATAGATGACAGTTTTGTTCTTATTTGAAATTGAAACGTGACGTTGACACTTTCCCCTGGAAATTACCGATAATATAATAGGTACTACTGGAATTTGTGTTCGGACATAATATAAGCTGGTGTAAGTACGACCTAACCAATTGACTGTTGCAATATGGAATTTTAGGTTATTGTAATATTAAGGAAACATTTTGAAGTATCAGAATAAAACCGATAAAGTTCTACAGACTTATTGATACATGGACAATCAAAAATATCAAACGTATTATAAATATTATGGGTTTGGTTCTCAAAAATGATAAAATAAAATGGCAGCTGTATATTGCTTTGGAATAATATATTATTACAACGTTGTACAACGTAGGCACCTACTAAAGTACTAAATATAATACTGATAATTTATATTTTGTTTTTTTGGTTTTAGACTATCAGAACAATATAACATAACATCTTACCGAGTGCTTCAAATCTTCAACTAATGTCAAGAATTATTGTCTTCGAAGAATTGTGAAATAGATAATAAGCCCTAAAGATTATATTATCAAAGTATTATGCAGAGTATGGATTTTCATATCCATGATTCGTTATTTTAATATACTTGTCCGCTAAAAGTATTACAAGTGTAGTGTACATTATACTGCGACTATTATGTGAAATTGATTTATATAAATGCTTGACCGTTAGTATTATAAATTGTTGTAAGAAGAAACATTATATTATGTGACATAAGCGAGCTTACGTACGAACAATTTTCATGATTAATATTATAATATTATTATTATTATTATTATTATTATTATTCTTTATATTACCTATTAAGAAAAGCGAAAAGTTCAACAGGATTTAAATGCGACAATTATATGTTTGGATAAAAATTACATTTCTACTCGTGAATAAAAACATAATTATAATAAAAACTAAAATTATTATTTATTAGACTATTGTTCATTATATTCCATATGAATCCCATTCTATTCAGTTCTAACTTTTTGAAAACATTTAACATAGTTGTTAATACATTTGACTAATTATTTTTATAACCTCACGTTGTCAGCACATTATTTTTAAAATCATGTTCGGCTATATCGGAACGTAACAGAATTATAATATCTTGACATCTTGTCAGGATGTCGACGTACACTGTCATCACAAATCTTCAACGTCAATCAGACCATGTTCAGGTGTGTATGACAAATCGTCACTGATACTACATATTTATTTCGATAATCCTCTAATGGTAATTTGAATGAAATATTTTCGTGATTCAGGATTCTACACTGTTAATCATAATTCAATCCCAAAATAATTTACTGCGTTTTACTATTTTAATGGTGAAACGAAACGATCTGAGTTATAACTCATAATGATATTATTCAAACTATGATATTAAATGGTTTGTTATGAAAAATTAAAAACTTTAATAATTAAAATGTATTGAAAAAATTAAATTGTAATATACTTAATTATATTGACAAATAACTTTGATTAATTTCTAATAAGTAATAATTGATGAAATTAACGATAGTTTAAAGCTTACATTTAACAAAAAGGAGTAAAGTTCATGATTTGTTTAAGGGTATTATAATTGTTTATAATTATTTCTAAATATGTGAAATAGACAATATTTTATTCGTTTAAGAGATTAATAAAAATATAAACGAAAATAGATACTTTGGCAAAAAAAAAAAATTGTTGAGTATCTTTATTAAGTGTACTTTTAACATTTATTTGAAAATGTGGTTGATTTTATTATTATTTACTTATTGCCTCATTGTCATCATTTTTGCAGACTAAATAGTTTATAGTATTAATAGTATAATATTTCACTCGTTCATGTTTTGAATGAGTTTTGAAAACGTGCTATATTTAACAATTTATTTTGTTTTAATTATTTATAATCAAAAAATATTATTAAAATGGAAGTTAAAGAAGGAACTGAAATGGCCTAACCTTATAAAATTTATTGTCATTTTCACCTGAATCAGCTATAGTTTTCACAAATTTAATATGATTTAATATTAATCTTTTGTAAAAAAAGTTAAAATTTTACTTTACACCTGTTTGCTCTAAGCCATCGTTAATAAACTATTGAACGTTTTGGCATGACCGTTATCGATCGAAAATGTTGTTCCTATAATACGTTTATGATAATGGTGTCAATGGAATTCAATCGCATAACTTGGTCGAAACCTGTGTCTCTCGAAGTGAACCTACAGTTGACCAAGTGACTTTTTCTTGAGATTCCTTGTCGGTCGGTGTTATTCTGTCTAGTCAGCGATGACGGCAATACTCAATGTACGTATTTTAAAGCGTACGCGAAACAAACGAGGTAAATCTTTTCGTGCACATGAATTTGTTTGTCTTTGGTCAAATCGTTTACAAATTATTTCAGTTGTCGTAATAAACCACGCGAGTTTTGTTTAGAAAATCTTTCTCTATCTCTCTCTCTCTTTACCGTTTATCCACGGATAATATACCCTTGTCCCGGTCTATCCTTCTCTTGTCTGTTCTCGGCCACGTCTATTCTTTTGCAACATCCTGATCATCCTCTCACCACCCTATTTCACAGGCCGAATAAAGATTCACATAATACGTATATACATACACACGAAAACATTGCAGCAGCCAGCCCACTATTAGATATATAGACACTTATACGGCGGCGGTCGAAATAGCCATAGCGATCAAATTGCCTTACGCGCGGCTATCTACATATACTGCATACAACATTGCACATACGTATATATATAAATGTGTATGTGTATGTGTGTGTGTGCGTGTGTGTGTGCGTGTGTGTATGTGAGTGTGTGTGTGTGTGTGTGTGTGTGTTTATAATATATGTATGACAATATCTCGCCATTCGGATTCGCATAAAATTTAAGTGCGTCGATCGAATCCACAAAGATATTTACTTTTTATGTGCAGTGTGAGAGTGGGGTTACAAAAAATAAAATAAATAAGATATAAAAATAGTAAACAATAAAAATTTACAACTTTCAGTTATTTTGTGAGTGTGAACCGTACGAGTGTACGTGGTACGTGCGCGTGTACATTGTCGCTTTCGCGGTCAAACATGGTACAAAAATAATGCATTTTTAAACAGACGCAGTAGAGTATAATTATTTCCCTGCGTCTACTTATACAATGTGCACGTCTACGGGTTTCCCAATAAACATTGTAATTTGCGGTAATAATCAAAGAACTGACAATAAAATCAAAAATAAATTCGTACATGGTACCATCGGTGACAGGAGGATAGATCCTCCCCTTGAGCTCTTTTATTTCGAAAAAAATTATAATTATTTTCCTTTATGAATTTTTAAAAGTCAAAAAAGTAAGACTAAATTAAAATAATAGTTTACCCTCATTCAATTCAGGGTGATTTAACTACTTTATTACTAAAAATATTGACGTTTCGTAAAGTATAAGAGGAATTAATATAGGTAGATATCCCCTCCACCTCGGAAAATTCCAAGTTCACTATTTCATAATAAACTGTTATACTATAACCGTGTAGAACTGCTGATCTTACGCGTTATAATTGAAATAAAAATAAAAAACGAATAACCCAAACAATTGTATGGATAATAATGAGGTAATACTTTTTATGAGAATAACTGAGTTTTTGAATACAGATACACTATAGTATAACTGCGATCACATCCAAAGACTCGTGGATCAATTAATTAATTAATTAATTCTAGTTTTCAGATTTAAGTTCTGAAATTGACATCTAAATAATCTTTGTTGTTGAAAATATGTCTATAATTTAAAATTTTTGCATAACTTCACTTTGAAATGGTGCGACAACGGTTACTCATCAACCCGATTTGAAATAATGTGAACTCTAGTTATACTAGTATCACGTGTGGTTTATTATAATATAAAAATATGTACATTGAAATTCCTGACCGTTCGGTTGAAAATCGATCAATAAATGATTATTCAATTGATCAGTACTACAGAAAATGGATTACCAATAAAATCGATCTGTGTAATATTTTTCTAGTGTAGCATAACATAGTCCATGGAATTTTTTTATTAAATACAATGGAAACTTTATCGTAATTTGTAGCCTTCTTATTCATTTATTATTACATTAAAAATACAACTAAAAACATATCTTACGACAGTTCACCCTTTGAAGTATTGATATCAGTCTTGACATTTATTAAAATCAATTTTAATAATGTATCTAATAACATAATATTGATTTTCACTTGACAGTAATTTATTTTATTTTTTTTTTTCATTTCATTTCTTATGGAACAAGACATCTTCGACTTCGGAGTTTAGTTTAATTGCATTTACATACAGCATAATAATGTGTATAACAAAGAAGTATAGTATATAGGCATTTAAAATAAGTTTACATACAATAGTATATAATCTGTAGAAGTTTTATTTATTAATTTTTTTTTTTCAATTAACATTTTGCTAAAGATTTGGTTTGACGATTGAGAAGTTGAAGTTATTAGAAACATGTTCAATCCAAATGTCAAATTTTGATCATATTATATTTTGTGATACGACGACATGACGGCAAGAAAATTCCACATAATTGATATAATATATTTTAGGCGTACTTATATTCCCTAGCCATTAAAATTATTGTTTTTACAAATGTATACCATGCGACGACGTCAATATTGTTAAACTATTGATATTTGACGTAGACTTAAGACTTAACGGTTGATAAGCCAACATGTCTTACCATTGTGTTTCAATGGGTTAGAACAATTACCTTTGTTTTGCGATCAGTATTGGATGCCGATTGTTATACATGTTTTATAATATGATATGTTTCTAAAAACCATACGGTTATTGCATTATTATATTATACTGTACATGTACGTTTTTATGACAATGGAAATACTAGTGAAATTTGAAAGTATAAAATCGTTTATAGAATATGAGCAGAGTATGATAATATCTTTCATGACCTATGTGAATTATTATAATATTTACAATCAATTATAATATGTATAATAATTGATATAGGCACCTAACGATCTAATGAAAAAACAAATTTTATGAATATTGAATTTATATATTTACCGTTAATATGTTGTAGAATGGTTTGTGATTCCGATAAAATTATCGACGTATAAATAATGTGTACAATTATATTACAAAAACCCTTCCTTCGGTCTTTTGGTGTATTCATAATTATATTATTCTTGTTACGATTTTCTACCCCAGTTTCATACAATTTATTGAAATTATTATCCTATTAATTTATTATGTTACCATTATATTTTTGATATTTTATTTATATAACTGAGTAGGTCAGCGTTATAATATTATACAACTTGTACAATTGAAAAATTCATCAGAGATTTATTAATATTAGTATTAATATAATATTTATATAATATTATATCCATCATAGATTTATTCTACATAAAATCTTTTGATTTAATGAAATTTAGATTAATTTAGACGGTTCCTAGCACCTAAATATTATAATAAGCTTGGGAGTTTCAAATATTGAAATTTGAAATTATGTTTATATTATGATAATTTTTGCGTTTGGGTAAAGAATATAATGCACCATCGGTTTATGTAATATATAAGAAAAAAAAAAAATCTAGAGTGACGGTGCGAGGATACTGGTTTTATATTATTTGAAGGTAGTCAATATTTTCAAAGAGTATATAAACTGCTATACTTATTAATTTACGTAATTCGCTACAATAGTGTACACAATCTGTAGATACATATTATTATTATTACGTATACACAGCATGTACCTATACTGTTTTTTTTTTTTTTTATTATTATTATTATTTACATAACTATAGTATAATTTATTATTATTGTCATTGATTACTATAATTTAGTATAACAATATGTATACACAATAAATAGTATGCACACGTTATCAACGTATAGTATCGCGTCGCTTGGTTTACAATATGTAAAGTAATGCAAACGCATTTACATAATATGTATTGTGCATTCTATTTGTAATTTATAGAAAAAAACGAGGTTATCTCGAGAAATCGACAACGTCGAATTACTACAGATTAAAGAGTCACGAATTGAGATATTCATCCGTTTCCAATGGTTTTAATGAAGTTTTTTTTTTATGTAAACATGCATGTGTGCGCGCCCACTTCGAGCAGTATATTGTACAACGACGACGGAGGGACCGTTAAATCTCAATAAATAAGTTCGGCGGGATTCTATTTCGATTAAATATACCATATTACAATATGTATGTATATATATTTAAAACGAATAAAATTAAAAGTATTATTTCGCCGCTTTGCACCCGCGGTGACGTCGAAGGCGCGAACACGGCGTCGGCGACGAAAACGCGTGATGTTTTGATTTAAATGCGTGAAAATTAATTAAAAGTTGGAAACGATCCTATGCCGTGTAAATTATAAAGTTTTGAAAAAACGCGGACCATCCCTTGCCGAAGTCGTTTAATTATCATACGATGCACGATATCGACTACTGCTCGTATCGTGCATATTAAATTATAATTATTATTATTATTACTTTCCACCTCGCGATATAGCCGGGTAACCGTACATCTATTTTTACGACTTTGAATCCCGTGGAACATAGTGATGCATTTAAGTCCGTATTTAAAAATTTTATTCAATTTCCTGTTGTGCAAAACAAAAATGTCGCACAACCCAACCGAAAACGTAAAAGGATAATGACAAAAAGTCGCGTAATATTGTATTGTAATCGCGTGCGTATGCGCTGTTAGCTATCACATTAATAGTCATATACATGTTACTGATGACCTGATCTGGCACTCAGGCCTTTACGTATTTTTTTCGCGCGTGAAATAGTTACCAGCTGATGTATAATGTTATATACGACCCGAGTGCTGCGTAAATCACGTATACATGGCAGGTACGTAAAACGCAGTCTCGAACCGAATTTCCAAAATCTTTGTAAACAATGATTAATCTTGAAAAGCGGTGACAAAAGACGACACACCACCGTTGCGAAAACATCGAAAAACCGACACGACTGCACAATCGCGTCGTCGTCGGACCGACCGGGCGCTGGCACGGCAGTGTAAAAGGGAAGGGGGTGAGGGGAAGGAGGTAGGGGTCATCGTGCCGGACGACGACGAAAAATCTGCATACGCGCGCGCGCATTGTCACAAACCGACCGTCCTACGAGCGGGCCAGACACACTACGATATAATATCGTAACAGCAGTCTTTGTGTGCATATACTCATACGCGCGTGTTTTATTTTCATAGTAGCCGTAGCTGTAGTAGTAGTAGTAGTAGTAGTAATAGTAGCGTATAGTAGTAGCCGTAGTAGCCGTAGTAGTAGTAGTAGTAGTAGTAGTAGTAGTAGTAGTAGTAGTAGTAGTAGTAGTAGTAGTAGTATTGTTTATTTGTAGTAAACGCGCGCTCTTTTTTTTTTCGTTTTGTTTTTTTTTTACATTTTTTTTTCTCTGCCATTATCATACTATATTGTATATTATATCGCTATCTGCCGTGGAAATCGGCTGCTGACGCGACCGGAGACGATTATTATTGTTTTATTCGTATAGGTATAATACACGTTCTTATATAGACGGCCTCGGTCCGTCGTTGTCGTCGTCGTCGTGTGGCGGCCAGCAAGAGCCACTCTTGTCGTTGTCGTCTACCTGGTACGCACGCAATAAGACTTTGTACCTATTCATTTCTCTATCTCTCTTTCTCTCTCTTTCTCGCCATCTCCTTACTCGGTTTGAACCATCACCTCCATCAGCGATTTCGACCAGTCGATCCAGTCGCCTCGGACCAATTAATTTTATAATCGATCCTTGCAGACGATCTCGTACAGACGACTACGAACTGGTCGTATCGAGAATATAGACAATTTTAGAATACCAGCAAAAAAAAGTATTCTTCGATCCCGAATAAAATCCGGCTTTCGCATGGATTTCAGGCTACCATTACAAGTATTACTCGCTTATTTTACTTGAAAGCTAATCATTACCATACAAGCAATTAATTAATGACAAATTTATATTAAATCACATTGAGATTTAGAGTGTAATATTACACACACACACACAGACAAGTATAACTTGATGTCATAGGAAATAATTGAAGCGGTAATTTTCTATATCTATCCATTATAATATTTATATTATGCAATATAGCGTATGAGGTGTATGCCATTTGTAACGTAATAATATTAGATTATATGATACGATAAGGATTTTAAAAACAAATTTGAACTTATAATCAAGTCAATGACTTGAGACAATGTTTTGCATTTGATTTCTCGTAATAATGTATAGCATCATCAGAGTTAATCGAAGACTTTTAAGTTTAAAAAACCGTCAAAATAAATTTTTGCTCAAATTTTAACAAAACAAAAATAAAAATGATTGAAATGCATTGACTCTTCGGGACGAATTCAAATTGGTTTTCGAAATCCAAATCTTATCTTAAATTAAGGATTAGTGCTACATTAGAAATTAGTCCTATTAGAATAACTGTATCAGTAATTAGTCCCTCTTAATTGCTTTGGGCTACATAATATTCGCAATTATTGACAAATACCCATATACACATGTTTAGTATTTTTTTAAAAAAAACATAAAAACTGGTAATAGAACTGTAACAAGCATAATAAACGTTATGAGCTAATACACATAATTAAAAAGCCTTGCTTGAGTTCACGTCACTTTGAAAGTAGTTATTCCCATGACCTATACATTATAAATATTATAATAAATGCCAAACTCATCTTGAGTTTTAATAATCCTCCAATCCCCAGAACAATATTATAGCACATTTAATTTTGCTAATACTAAATAATATGGGTGCATATCGCAGAATCCGTAATGAACTGATTGAACATTTTCAAATGCCCTGATTTTACCACGTACTATCAACACTATTTATCACATCATGATGTATTTTATTATTTTTATTTCTACGACGTTTTTTTAGCGAGTTTACTGCTGACAATTAACGTCAATGTTGTCAGTGCAATAACAGTCCTTGGAAATATAGAATTTACAAATCTTTTATACACCTATTATTGTGTGTATGTTCGCAAAGTCGGTGATCGGCATTATTGTTGTTCATTTGAGAAACTTATAAACAGTAAAAATAATTATAGAAACCTTTCTGGTCGATTTATACCATGTACGACATTTGTCACTCTGCATTGTACACCACAGTGAAGAGTAGACGCGACGAAGAAATACGTATTCTCGACACTGCCGTAGTGGTGCCGAGGTTTTATTTCAAGTTATTGTAAAATTATAAAAGTTTATACAGACGCCCACCACCATTTGTTTTTTCTCATCTTTTCGTATACTTAATAAATGTTAAATAATCAACTCAGTTAATCTGTATGCTTTTGGTTTTGTCCTAAAAGTCAAGTTTAATTTTGAAAATATAATGATTAATAATTACATTTGAAAAACTACTCGAAGCAAACGTCGATAGAGAAATAAGCACTTGTTTAAAAATTTAAAACCACAATAAAAGAATTAAGAAATCATCTTGGCTAATATTTGAGATTTTTTTTATCATGGATAGATTTTGTCTTTTGATTTACCTCCTGCGAATTGTTTGATGATAAAATCAAAATGATTTCGTGTTGTAACAACTTCGTATATTTTATAAAATTATAGAAAAATATTATCCCGAATAGAAGTATTTATACACAAATATTTAATTATAATTTGTTAATATATTTTGAATTTTCAGCAGTTTCTGTTCTTCATCATCACATTCCCCGGGCGATGTTTTATAATTAATTCTCACCATAGTTTTATCATAATGTGTTAGAAAATGCATGTTTAACCGTATTAGCATTGAGAGTTCATTACGTCAATGAGTGGGACACATATATAGTAGCGGCTTTTAAAATAAAATATTAAATTAAACAATCACATTTATAAAATTATATATATATATATCATATCCATTAAATTTGTAGTATTTGTCTTTACAGAATTGAATCATGTACAGATATTTGAATAAGTTATACTGAAGTGTCAATATGATAATGTTAAGTGTTTCATCGCATAAAATTTTTTTTCTTCTGAATTTTGTTTTATTGTTATTATAATACTATATTTTTAGCGTGCGGTTTCTGTTCGATTCTATGATAATTGTAAAAGCTAAAACAAAAAATATTCATCTGTAATATCCAAACGCATTTAAAATAAATTGATTTTTATTTTAATACGTTCTATAGAAGTCGATATGAACTCAACTGTTCGTCGAGGGTAAATTCAACTATACGGTGGCGGTGGCAGTGGTAGTGGCGGCAGTAGCGGTGACGACGACGACATACTACCAGCTCCTTGAACTTATTTTGGCACCATTTCTCGTCTTTCTCATATGCAATAAAACGATAATGTTAATAAACATGTACGCATCATATATCGTTACAATGGTTTACGTTAATGATCTCTGTTGATTGGTATCAATAAAAATATGATTTTGCCATATTATATGCTGTTAATAATTTGCTTATTTGGTTACAAGTTACAACGTAACGTATCTTACTAAAATGTGCCATGTGCCCTGTCAAATTATACAATACTCTCGTAAGTCGTAATTATTATCATCATAAAACATTGAAAATACATCAAAATCGTATAAACCATCATGATTGATTTACTTAAACTCTGTAGATCACCAATCATGTATATAGTACTGTATTACAACATGAATACATCACGTTAAGTTATACTCATAGTCATAATACTGCTTTTAACGTCCGTCTGAATACAATAATATAGTATGCAGTTAGAATATTATTTTTAAAAACTTGTTTTTTTGACCAATGAATTTTTAAATATATCATTGATTTTACAGCATTATAATAATTTTACCCATTTTACAATATTTTTATCGAATTCGTAATATTACAAAGTACACAATACACACCTTGGATCTATGAAAAAAAAAAAAAAAATGAAGAACATTCATATGTTCATCAAAATTTGATATTATAATGATTGATTAATAATATATATTTTTTTTAAACATTAATTAGAAATATACAATCTGTAAGGGCATTTACAAAAGATATATAAGCGTACAATATAGTAATAAGAATATGAAAACAAGAGGAAAGAAGTTACACTCAGATGAGATCGGTTACATGATTATACCTGATTAATAATATAAAATAATTTTTGGGGTATGAATAACATGTTTGGACAATAACTTTTCGATTTATTCGGCTTATTCAGTTAATCTATGATAACACGAGTAACGTATTTTGACAGTACAACCATTTTTTTAGTTTATTCCATGTAAACTCGTCATAGTTTATAGTTTGGAGTATGTACCGAATATTTTTTGCCGTATATTCGTCAGATATAATAGTCCGTCATTCCAAGGGTGCGGTTATTTTACTTTTGTCCGCGCCGTGACTTCATATAGTTTATTCGGTTTATTGTACATTTTATAATTATATTAACATATCTTTATTACATACGTACGCAGTTAACGTTCAATCGACTTGCACACACACACACACACACACACACACACACACACACACACACACACACACACACACACACACACACACACACGCACACACACACGCAACACACATACACACACATATATTATTACATAATATTTTTAGTTTTGTTAATCAGCTGCTTTGTGAATATTTTAGGATCGGGTGATCATAAGATCGCGTTATCGATATGGGAAAGTTACCTTTACTTTGTATTGTATATGAATTCTATTTTCCGTTTGCCCTGAACAACTATTATTTGAAAATAGATTCATTGAAAATTTTTAAAAAAATATCATACTACTCATGCATAAAGATGGAAACTTTTTTTTTAAAAAGAACAACCTATTTAATACACCAATATGGTAATACGTTGCATTATGTTATTTAGTCTATATCGTATCATATTCGAAATACCTACATACCTACTTGATATATTTCAGTCATTTTCAGCCGTCGTTTTATAGGCTTATGGTCTACGATGTTTCAATTGTTCTTTTGTTATTTCATTTTTATTTTGTTCACATTTGTAACGTGACGCCACATCGTATTGATATGTATATATTCACAAACGGTTTGCGTTCGCAGATATTCTTCGTTTGATAGTTTTTAGGAAAAATAAATAAACAAAATCGTACATCGACTTGGAGAGGACTGCAGGACAGGAGCGAGTCAAGCGTGATGTGAAATGTTCGGCAATCGGTGTTTTTTCACGGAAATTCTCTAGTGTGAATATAGAACAAATTTTAAAAACACTCACACGCGAATCTCGAAGAGACAGATTTCCACGGATTACCGTTTCTACATATGCATCATGGATACAGGCACTATTTCGAAGTCGCACGTATTGAAAAAATTATAATGAAATAAGATGATAAACTACACTTTGTTATTATGTAAATAGGTAGTTCGAAATTTTTACTTATAAGCAAAATTAAAAATGTCTGACGTAATGTTATAAGTACATTTATACAATATTTTCTCTGTATATTATACTGTAAAAACTGATTATTACCATAGTAAAATATACGATACGTTAAATTTTGTTACTGGAAATTGTTCCAAAACTGCGTTAGTTTATTTTTACCATTTATGGGCTTATGTATTCGTACCCGTGTTCATCGTTGTGTATATCACGACTAATAATAAAATAAACATTATATTATAGTAAAGTTATAAGAAATCGATAATATGATAAGTCAAATACTTAAAATATCATAAACAAATATTCTGTTCTAATAGATCTATCTGATGAACGATTGCACGTCCAAATGTCTAGTTCCGTTATTTAAAAAGGAAAAGTCGTTCGAGTGGAACGCTCAGATTTATTTCCAAGCGTATATAATATTGTCCAATTTATATACAAGACACGTTGAGTATTGAGTTGGATGAAACGATTAGTAAATTTAAATATACAGATGTTTTACAATAAGATTATCTTACGGTTGGATTGTAATAATTTTTGTTATTGTAATAAATAATGTTTTTTTATTTTTTTTTTAAGATTAAAAATAAATTGATTTTTGTAAAAATTATTAAAAATTTTACGTAATATTATGAAAATTATTTTATAATTTTTTTTTTTTTATACCTTAATTACAGTTTACAGTTTAGGTCTAACAATCACATTTATTTTCTTTAAATAAAACCAAAACCATAGTTACTGAGGAGAATACACAAATATAAATTACAATTTATCCAGTAAGTAAGTACATTTTATCCAGCATATTTTGAAATATTTTAATCATGTTATTTATAATTAAAATGTAAATATTAATTATAAGCTATTATTAGATGATGTATCGTCCAATAGTCGGTCACTAATGTTTAATTATTGTGATTTATTTAATATGATGGTGCATATTACAGTCGTAAAAGTAATAATGATACTTTCTACATAATACCTACTATAATTATATTAAAATAAATACTAAATATTGATATAGACAACTATAAACTGGATAGTTGTTACTTTTCAATTGATTCAAAAGTTTAACTTTAATTTACATGTTCACTTTGATGAACGTAAAATAAAATTCACTATGCATATAAATGATGATAAAGATCAATAAATCATCATTTCGTACAAAGGAAATGCGTTTTTACAACTCGAGAGCTCAATCTAGTACTTTTCTATGAGTATAATATTATGGAAATTGTGTAAAATTAATTTCGGTGAAAATGGGGAATACATTGTACAGTGTATACATATAAATATTCCGAAAAGAACAAAATAAGAGGAAACATATCGTTATAGCAAGACAATCTAATAATAGTTCCATCTACTTTGTGTACATCCTGAGCGCATATCTGTTTGTGTCCATGTACATGATTTAAAAGATCAAGACAAACGCTAAAACGAACATTCAAATAAATAAACCATGACAGGCAAACAATATAAGAGACAAGAGGAAAATGTAAAATAAAATAAGAGATAGGAGAAAATGTTTTAAATCACGAATAAATGTCCTTAAAATTGTTTCAGGTACAATTGTCTCGGATCTGGGACAAAAGGGAAATGAGATTTTTGCGAACGATAAATTGTATTTATAATTACAGGTTATGAGCGGCGTATATATGTATACGTAATGTTAGCTATATGGATGCAGTTTATTTTTGACAGTATTTTTTTTAATTTCTTTTTCAGCACGGTGAATGGAGAAATCAATGAAAAAGAGAAATAAAATTATTGTGGTAACCACACAATTTCGATATCAAAAATATTATATCTAGTTACACTTATTATATATATATATATAGATATAACTCAGTCAAGTATTCAACTAAAAATTAACAGCTATAATATCATAATAAACGTATTGATTGCGCTTTTATAATTATATATACAATAATTATTTCACATTTTGACAGACTTTATGACGAATTCAACTATAAGGATAAAGCAGTCATCATAGAAAACGGTCATGTAATGTAATAATTATCGCAATATCGATTCCGATTATAATAAAAGATGAAATATATTATTAGTACCGTGGTTCATTTCGGTGGACAAGTGTTTGTAAATGTTCCACTCAATGCATTATATTCGCGTGTGACGTGTCTATTATGATATTTTTTTTATTGTTGTTGAGTATAAAAATATTTCAATTCGTAGCAGGTTTTTAGTTTTATTTTTTGGATTGATGGCGCTTCTGAAAAGTTATTGTGTTCAAAGCGCGAGGGTCGCATTATTTTATATATTTTTTTCCCGTACCCCTCGGAACACGCTTTTTATTATGTCGTGTGATGTACACAGCTCAATAATCAAACATCTATTGTTTAATTAGGAACAACTGTCATATACTTCACAATACGGTTTCTAAGTGACGAGAATAATCGTTGCTATATAATTAGATGCCTCTGTCTTGCAGCACCGCCTACCCCATTAAAGTGCACGCGGTTTATAACGATTAAGCAACGTACTGGAAATTATATAAAAAAAGAACAATCGTTTTGCCACGGAAAAACTACCATAAGACGCGCATCTGCATCTGCAGTTAAAAATGTTTTTTTCGTCAGCCTTATGACAAACCACGTGTGTATCAGGTGTATTAGGAAATATGATTATCTCAACTTCTGTTTCAAAACAATATATAATAATAGGTAATAACAAAGTATGCGATTGTTCGACGATCATATGCTGACGCGAACGAAAAAGCGTGCGTATCGTTTGAATAAAAACAAAATCGACGTAGATCGGTGTACTGAATTATTCTTTAGTTTTTTAATTTTAATATAAAATATTTATTTAGATAAATAAAACTGGCACTTTCCCAAATACAGATATTAGATTATATGTTAAACAATATACCAATATAACATAACATGGATCATGTATAGATAGTATAACTGAGATGAATTCAAACCAAATAGATTTTATATACATATTAAAAAATATATATTACTTTCACAGTGTATTTTATGAATCATGCTTAACGGATAAAAAAGAAAGTCAACATTTGGAGCAAATTTGTTACACAGTCTTGGCTCTTGGAATCGAAGAATTTTTCAAATAATTTCTGTTCGCTGATGGCAAGTAAAACACAAGGGTAGTTACAGTTATTATAATTTATAAGCAGGAATGCTGAATGGAATGGATTTTAATAAATAAGGATTTTATTATTATTATTTGGCTTTTATTTTGATGAAAATATTACGGCTTAACAGTAATATTAATCTGATGACCCTAAACTGCCAACCCTGCACAAACAATGATGATGATAATAATAAAAATAATAATAATATTGTATTATTTTTGTTATTGTGTATACATGATATATACAGAGTATACTACCTTGCTTACGGGCAAAAAGTAATAAATGTTGTATTGCTCAGTCGTGTTTGGTCTGAAAGCTTTGATTTCTTTTATCTGCCGGTATGACTTTTAAGACGGAAAAATGATCACTTCCCTCCCCTGACCCCCTCCTACACCTCTATTCAAGTGATTCGATGCCGACGGCCACGCTGTAGAACGTATAAGTACATAGTCGGACGTTTGAAGATAGGACGGAAACAACGGAGGAAGGTCTAATGAACCGCGAATTCCATTGTCAGCAATTTAATATTTTATCATATGTTTTCCATTTGTATTCGATTTGCGAATTAATTCGACGCTTGAGTGGTCACTGATCAGCGCAGTGCACACAACATTACAATATAATAAATATAAAATCACTGAAAAATATACAAATACGGACAGTGAAAATAGCGATATATGCGTACCGTCATCGATAAAATAATATTATACTCCATAATGGTGATCCTAAATGTGATTTGCAGAACTTAAATATAGACGTTTAATCGGAAATGTAAATGATTACGAGTATCGCTCGTAATTTGAAGTAATATTACGATTGGAATCATCGCAAACAGACAACGCACAGTCTTGTACATAATACTTAATCGATTTACTATTGAAAATGTTTTCATTTTCCATAGAAGTGCGTGTTTCTTTACCGATGGTTATCATTTCTGCAGACCAGTAAAGTTATTAGTGTTATTAATTCGTTTCATAGTTCAAAAACTGTATAGTAACTAATATAATAATTACCGAATTTAAAGTTCATGAACAAATTGCTTTTATAAAAGTAAATTTTAAATCTACTTTTAATTAATTATATAGTAGGTGTGCGTTTTAAAGTGTTAAAGCTCCCATAGTTTAAGAATATATCCTATTAATACGTTTCATATAATATGGTTTATTTTAAAAAAAGGAGAAAATAAATACATTTAATATATATATATAAACAATTTAATGAAATATGACATAACTATAAACTGTATTATAACATGTATCTGTTTTTATAATTTTATTTTATTTTTCTTTATTTCTTTTCTAATGAAATTTTAAAAAAATCTGTATTATTAAAAATTTAAGATTGCATTTTAAGTTTTCGAATTTTTCTCGTACTTTTTCTTCTGTTACAGTTAAAGGATACAACACTGTTGTTTATTTTTATGGTTTCTTGTTTTCTGTTTTTTTGAATTCTTCTAACTTTGTTTCGGTTGTATACGTGTCGTGTCCTCTCTGTAGTATGTTGATGTTAGCTTGAACCTTCTTGGTTTTCTTTGCTAGTTTTGCGATTTTCTTTTTTTCATTCATCTGTAAGAGTGTTAGTTATTTCTTTTAAAAACGCGGATGTATACATATCTTACAGTTTAAAAAGGTATGATTTAATAAATATTGTAACCAAGAAATTTATTATTGTAGTACAACAAATAATTGGATTTTCATGTTATATATTTTTTTTTACTCAATTTTAGTGATTAGTTTGTTAATTATTTTATTTTGACTATTTAATTTTTCATGCTGTTTTATTAATACTAGATTTTATTTAACCCCATTTTTGATACTTAATATTTATATAAAATAATATAAACTCTAAAATATTTTGTAATTTCAATTATTACCAATTGTAATAGAAATACAGATAAACATTACAAATTCCAAGTAAATATTTATTTTTATTTTTTCAAGTTTCTATCAGAAGACAAGAAAAAAGTTCTACACAATACTAAGAGGAAGGTTGTGATTTGATTTTTTCATGGTGTGTATATATATATATATATATATATATTTATAAATATATATTTATATCTAAATATATAAAATCGGAGAGTCCAAATCGAGGAGATAATTGTTAAAAACTAAATAATATTAAAAAAATAATACTAAATTAAAAGAGAAAATGAAACCATACACATTTCATAAAAAAACTGACACTATACGATTTAAAATCAAATAAAATTATCGTCAGCAATAATAATGCGATTTTATACGAAACAGATTTTTAACTGTTTGACTTTAAAAGAAGAAACAAAGAAATGATTCTTTAGAAATTTATACTAGATTACCACACATGATGTGTCTGAGAATTGTTAGTTAGATTGCATTTGTCACCAACGTCAAAGATGCTGTTATAGCCTTTTTCGTTTTTTAATTATTTGATACAAAATGTTGCTATTATTTTATTAATTTTCTGTACATTTACCAGACCTTTCACCTTTTGTTTATGTTATCGTTTTACACATACGTAAATATATTTATTTTTATTTTTGAATCCTCACCACCCACATGTACCATATTAGTTTTCGGACACTATTTATCCGCGTCACGCCTTAGTTCCGTTTTTTATCTTCTCCGTGGTAAAACCGATTGCCGTCATTCGTCCTCGTATCGTAGGATGTTTGACCGTTAACCGGCGAGTTGTTCCGACATGGAGTTTCATTGAATTGTTGTTTTTCCGAGAAGAAATTAATTGTTCGTACAGTGTAGTCATGGCGAATCCATTGCTTCCGACAAATATATGTACTGGGCCCGTGATCTGCATTTGTTATTATAACATTTTCTTTGGGTTTAAAGAGTTAATTGTTTTTCATTTAAAATAATATATACAAGATCGATTTGAGCCTGCAGTGTCTAATATTACATATTTATACTTCTCGTGAACCTCAACTTCTACTTTCGTGGCTAATACTCTTTGTTTAGGGGTAGTGCATCTGTTATTATGTTTGGTTATTTGATCACTATTTTTATTCGTAATTTGATTCAGATCTGATAAACTGGAAATGCCTGAGTGTTTATTTAAATTGTCCCCTGTGTTATTTTTACAATGTAAAGATCAAAGGAGTTATAGTGTTAATGGTTACGATATTAAAATATATTCATGGATTATTAATTGTTGTTTCGATGGAGATACCGGACGTCCAATAGCACTTTTTATGAATGATATTTCAGTGGCTTAGTTTTCAATAAACTATCGTATTATAGAGTTTATACAATTTTCAATAGCTTTATAAATTATAAATAAATTGAATTAGTCACACATATTTGCTAAGTCGTCATCTTTAAGGTATTACTCTGATTAAAAATAACTAACATACTCAGTATTTCTAATTATGTTATATTATAATAGTTTAATATATAATAATAGGTAGTTATTCGGGATACCAAAAAAAGGAAAACATCTTAAAAAAAAATATTCTTCAATAAAACACAACGTGAAATAAGTAAAAAGGAAGATAATATTATGATGAGTACCTATAACATACAAATCCATTTGTTCTGAAATAAAATAAAAATAAATATTCTATCAGTCTTCCACTAACCCGTGAGAACGACAATCCAATTCTCGACTCGGCCGCCTCCTCAAATGTTTATACTATGTGTTGTCATCACCTTTCTTGTGGCTATGTTTTATTGTGTAATTTTAAGTATGCTACTAACAATTGTCTTTAATATAGTATTCTGAACTTGCATATTTACAAAATTATGAATGCGACGAGAAGAGTGATGATTATTAATCATGCACGTAAGTGCTTAAAAATTCGAGGATTAGTCTGAATCTTTATACTTATTCCTTGATATGATCAATTAAAGTTTCTTTAAATTTGGTTCAAAATACTAATCGACCCACGTAGAGCCAACACCCGCCAACGTGCCAAGCCATGTCGAACAGGGTGTGTAGTAGCTAGCTGTAACGGCAAACATGCTCGCAGTGTTAGTACACACGTTGTTGTCACATTATATAGTATATATATATATATATTTTTTATAGTATACGAATAGAAATGATTTCGATTAATAAACCAAAACCATTACCATCATGTGCCATACATAGATAATATTTTTTTATTTGTATAAATTATTATATTAGAATAATATGATACGATGAAGAGCGACGTTTGCTCGAGTATAATCCGACAGCGGGGGTGGAGTACTAAAGCTCTATGATATTGTACATTAAACATGTACATATGCTGTACACGGGTTTCGTGTGATGTGAAGTCGTACAAAGAACATACCGTTTCGGGTTAAAAAAAATTAAAAAAACCAAACCAAACGAAATTCCCGTTTTACTACAATACGGTTTAATGTTGAATTTGATAGAGGGTCTGTTCATGAAGCGTACCGTTGCCGAGTAAAATATACGTACACGTGTATGTGTGTATAATGCAATGCTAGTACGTCATACTGTATAAATTGTGTCGTGTTCTCGCCTCCCCCTCCTTCTTCCGCGTATTATATTGTTATTATGTACCTTTGATAATATTGTTTATCCATTTGAAACCGCGCCAGTATTATGTACGGTTACGCGATCATATACGTGCAGTATACATATACGATTAGGCACTATATAATACGCTATGTGCTACATTTCGATATTATTGAAACTCGCGGTGTAGGAGGTATATACCTACGTGGTATAGTGTGGTGTACAATGTATGGGCAAGAGAAAATTATTATTTTCTCGCCGTGGCGGCGGCAGCGCGAACGCGTCGACGAAATTTTATTGGCATCCGTTTGGATTACGCGCGTTGTTTTTACTTCGCCATTTATTACCGTACACGGTCTATTATGATTATTGTTATCGTTTCCGTTGTTGGCTTTTTAACGAAATAAGCACATTCGGCGCTCGCGAGTAATATTATCACCGAACCGTAGAAATGTATGCCCGTCCGTTGTACACATGCAGCATGTACGTAAACACTTCGTGTTGGACGTAGACTAATCGGTGAAGGTTTTCTATTGTAGTGATAGGGTGCAAGCTTTGCATTGAGTAGTACTCCGGCCCCAGTCGCAAAACTCTACAACATCCTCTTCCTACACTCACGATCAGCCCGATTGTACTGTCCCTATATTCATTCACATGCCCACAACTACATCGCATCCATATTCATTATATCTTGCACATTGTGTTAAATATTCTTTTCGCTCGTCGCAACGCTCGCCAACTATATGGACATGAGTTATACGTTAATACTGAAATCCACACATCGCGTATGACCGGCCACGTCCAATTTCGTTTCACTTTTTTGGACGTTCTCGATCAAGGTTTTCACCAACCTCACATAATACGATGTCGAATCAATAATCTCTGGTATGTATATTTTATATATGTATTTATACTCACTACATTTGCATGGAAATTGAGTTTTTAAGTCAAAAATCCTAAATAACTCTTGTATAATAACAACTATATATACAACTCTAAACAAAAATGGATTGGTGTTACCTATGATGCACTTCTTTTCAATGCCTATCCTTTTTCCTGTAACAATGAACATTCGAAAAAAATATTTATAAAAGTAATAGACACAATAGAAATGTAAGAGAAGGAGCTATGTATAGCTATTTATACTCACCACATAATTGTTGCACTACACCTAACACGCGGAATTCGATTCGTAGCGAACCGCCTTAATGCAAGACCGATCGAATAACACGGTCCGGGACTCGGCCGGATGACTCGAGTGCACGCGTTGCATATTTTGACGTCCCGCGTTATAATAATTATAATAAAATGCAACACGCACGTACCTATATTATACAGGTGTACACGTGAAACATGCAGTATATCGTACTCGCGCGCGTACATTAACGCATTGTGTCGGAGGGACAGTATTGTCTGTGGCGTTCGCATTGTTTTGAAATTTTAATTCCTGAGAACACACCATTGTCTTCTCAGGGCCCGTTCGCGTACTACATTTTATTATATAAAAATAAATAGGCATATTCCCGAGTTATACACACACACACACACACACACACACACATATTCGCACGCACATATATTGTATCGGAATCGCGCACTGCGTCAGATCCGCTGCACTTTTATTGGAAACAGTATTTCGTTGGAATGTAACGTTCATATTATTATCTACACCGATCTAACTATCGCATATTCAACCACCGCCGCCGCTGCAAATTGTATGTTCGTTTATTGTGTACGTATTATTATAATAATAAACGCACACCAGACATCATATAGCTGTGCACGTTACACGATCACTCCACTCTTTGGTTCGGAAAAGAAAAACAAACGAGTTCCAATAGGCATTACCGCGTGCGACAATAACATACCGTCGGACGGTTCACATATTATCATAGTGCGTAAATGAAGTGATTTGAGGGTAGCATAAGAAGTAGAAAAAAAATAATTAAATCAAGAAATGATTATACTATATAATACCAATATATATGTATATAGTAAATAGCTAGAACTTACTATCCAGAACTTGCGCAGTTTGACGACAATCGAGATTTCCACTCAAATAATATATTGCATATGCTGACCATGGATGTGAGGGACTTTAAAATGGTCAAGTACGTGTTGTCGAGACGATTTAAATAATGTTTGTTGTAGAGAGATTTCCCAGGATCGCTAACGGTCACCATTACTGGAGTTACACCGTGCGTGTAAAATAATACAACTTATGTATACGCATAACGCATGGAACATTAAACGGTACCGAATATCTGAGCAACATGGCATACGATAGTATCATATACAGTGTTATATTATATTCGTATCTAGATCCTAGTATCTTACACGTCATAATATTATTCATATTCGCTGGTACATGAAAATCGAAAGACCGACGAGTATGAAAAAAGGAAACGTGCACACGAAACGATGGTAAAGTCGAACTGATTGCACGCGCTTTCGCGTAGGGGAAAAACGCACCCATAAAAAATATATCCGTCTGGACTTCAATTGACAGAATTTTGTTTCTTTATCTTTTCTCGGTATATATCGTTTTGTATACTGCTATACAGCACTGTTGTACGTATATTGTTATGTGTACGTAATGTATATGTAAACGTGCGAGTCGAGTTGGAAGGGTTTGTCTTCATCTCTTTTATGGCGTTTCTGTGACGTCGGTCGGTGCAGGGTCGATCGCGGCGTACGGAGTAGTATCGTCTGTGTGAAGGGGGTGGGGGTGGGGGTCCCATGGTTTCAGTGTGTACGGGTTCGACCGGCGGGGTGGTCGGGGGATGGAGAACTTGTCAGTGTTAAAGACGAGTTATGTTGGTATAAATCAGCGCAGTTTTGACAGTTTGCCGCAACGGCAGTGGCGGCGGCGGCGTATGGCCAGGAAGTTGATTTTGATTTAAGAGTTTATCACGTGGGATGGCTGCTGCAGTGGCGCCAGCCAATCACGTCATCGGCGAAATTTGTCTGTCACATTTACACCAAATTTATGGCAAGGTCCCATCTCTCTTTTGTCTCCGCCATTGTTTACCGCAAAAGCACACACACGCGTCCCCACACACACACGCACACACACACACACACACACACACACACACACACACACACACACACACACACACACACACACACACACACACACACACACACACACACACACACACACACACACACACACACACACACACACACACATACACACACACATACACCTACACACACATATTTATACATGTGTATCACACTCATGCCCATCATACGATTGTGCAGCGATTATTCCATAATATATATATGTATATATGTATTATGGTTGGTTGTGAGACTACTGCAGTTTTGTAAATGAATAATAATGTGACTCGGATTTAATATCCCCACATTTGGTAAATTATATTGCATGTAAAACGTTTAATAGTGTTAGAAAATCTGGATGATTGGATAGTAAAAATACTTTGGTGAAATTACTTACTTTTAAAGTTTTTTATTTGAAAGAGCTTTCCAAACAACGTTTACTGTAATATATATTAGATAATTAATGAAGGATTTAAGAGTACATTTTTGGAAAGGCTTATTTTAATATTGAAGAGTTTAAGCCCATCCAAGTCCCCATTAAATTGTGCCTACGCTAATTTGTATAGCTTTGACTGTTTAAGTGTGTCTTCGGGGATCGTAAAACGATGATACCAACTTTTTGCGACATTGTGACGCAGAAAGCATTTGATTGCAAAACGATTCAATTAAACGTTATGCTGATTTCAAGTACATTTAGATTGAGTGGATATGCACCGTGCCAATTGGACTGAGTAATGCAACGTACTATGTATAATGGTTATGTGATTATGTGGTTACTATGTATAATATTATGGTTGTAACACAACACGGTCTCTGCTATTGTATGACGACTGAGCTGCAGTCATCATAAATAACAATGCGATCGAAAACAAGACGTTACGCAGGCCCAGGAACTATTTTTAATTTCAATTGGACTTTGTGTTCAGTGTTGCACCGTTTTTTGCTGGTCAGTCCTTATGATAAGTCACTGAAGCAACAATATCGTAGGTATACATGTCACTTATTCGATGTGTACTTACAACGGCCTGAACATACGTCTACCTACGCAGTATTATTATAGATACGTGTGTATTATATGCAGAAAAACAACTGGCGGCGACGTATTATTACGATATTTGTGTAACAATATAATCACAGCAACATAATGTCAGGTGCTCGCGTGGCGACGTATATTAATTATATAGACACGAGACCCCGGTGCCACCCGTCAACGTCTGCGACCGATTGTGCGTCACCGAACCACTGCAATGGCAATACTGTATTATATTATACATTATAATCACTACTCGACCGAGTTTAGTACGCAGAACACGTATAGTATAATAGTAGTAATACACACATACACATGTAAATATATTATTTACGTTTCCGCGAGTATACGATAATAGAAACGCGCTCGTAAACCCGTCACAAATGTGTTTTATTTGTATTTTGTATTTTTTTTTTCTGTCTCTTTGTAATGTGTACATTAATAATAAGGCGGGTGAACGACAATATTTGCCTAAACAAAGTTACGTCCGTGCGCGGGGGGGGGGGGTGCACAATTAAAGCTCGCAGTTGTCGAGTGCGCGGGAGAATAATGGAACCGTGGAAGAGAGGAACGACGACGGGAGGACGTCAACAGCTACAGATCGAGATAAACAGGGTTATGTGCGATTGCGTATATATTATCATATGGTAGCGGTATACTGTGGTAACTGCAGCAGTATATACAACGGTAATGGTATGGATGACGTGCGGAACAGTGTGCGGTTGAGTGGCAGTGGTAGACGGTGGTGGCGGTGGTAATGGTATAGTAATAGCAGTATGGTAGCGGACTATGGAGGAGCAACACTGGCAGAAGAACTGACGATGAGGAGTAGGAGAGGTAACGTTTAAACCAGGGATCTCCGTCGAGAAGTTTTGCAGTCGTCTGTTGTCGGACGGGGGGGAGAAGAGAAATTTGTGATGCGCGGGGGACTTGCAGCAGGCCGAGTGATTTAGGCGACAGCGAAGATCCGAGCACAAATCTTTCAGACGCGACACAGAACGCAATAAATATAAACACACACACACACACACACACACACACACACGCCCATACAAGCATATACGCACACAGCTGTACACTATAAAGCGAAGAGTCCGTAGAGTTTTTATTTTTATTTTATCCTCCTCGTTTTCCTTCATTCCTTCATTCCTGCTCCTTCTCCTCGTACCCCCTTCCTACCACTGGCCTACAATTGCGCAGTTTTTCTCGCAACACGCCGTATACGCGTACACGTCAACGCGATCGTCTGCGCGCCATAAGTTTCCGTCCGCGTTATCGCCGTCATCGGATCTTCGACGCGCCCGCATTGTCGCCGACGATGCCGACCGGCCAACGACGCCGCCACCACGCGGGGTACACCCGGAAATAATAACATGTCATAATATTCTACGCCGAGCTCTGGCTGCTGCTGCTGCTGCTGCACCCGGACCGACTGCATATTATTATACTAATGTCGTTGCAGTTTACATTACATACTATTATACTTAGACACGCGCAATCGCACATGCCGCTGGTGCTGCTGCTGCTGCTGCATCGTCTAAACCGCCGCCCCCGCGAGTCCACAATGAAGGCAACGCCTCCGCTGGGTGTTGACCGTAGTTCTCCGTCTCTCCGACGTAATACGTTATGAACAGTTAAAATACAATACACACGCACGTACTGCAGTGGTTAGAGTTATGCACCTGTGACACGGCACTTGCACGCCACCGTGGGGGTGCAGATTTCATAGGTGTACAATGTACGCGACGGTACTGGTTTGAACCCGCGACCCTTTGCGCCGTAATCACTGAGCCATCGTGTTTTATCTTTTTCTTGCGATTTCACACCTATGTAGGTTAAAAGTATTCGTGTTCTACAAAACCTAGTCCAACAGCATTAATCGGTTTATAGTGCATAGGTATACCAAAAGAGCAAATGAAAATTTGAGAGAGATCGATAAAAATTGATAAAAAATACCAATAGTTCAAAAGAGCCGATAAACAATAATTACTTAATGATAACTCTAGTTATTATTTTTACAACAATGAGTTTAAATATCATCATGTTTATTAATTGTATTGCGCGTCTTTAAAAAGTGTCGAACATCAGCATAGGTCCGGTTGACTCGACAAACTTTCTGTTACATCAGCTAAATCCTATAAGATCACAAAGTACAATGATTTGGATGCTTTTGCTTTTGGATTTGAAGTAATTGAATAAAAGCAAGGCGAGGCTTTTGTTTTTGATGGGTATAAAATGTACTGACAATAAAAATAATCACTATAAAATATATTTGCCTATTTAAATCGAATGGCAATCGTATTTGGATTGGTTACATAACGACGTATTGTTTTAAACTAGTTACGATAACTATCGCAGTATTACAGTACTTCGTACTGAATTTTGTGTTTTAATATAAATGTGATCTTTTGGGCCTTTGATAGAATAACATGACATATTTTTTTAGATAACGAGTTTTTAAGTAGAAAAAAAAGAAAATTGTGCTCATTTGCTCCCAACAATATTGCGTTCACAGCGAAGCGTTATAATGTAATATGTACATAGTAGCAATATACGTATAGGTACATCGAGACCGGCTGAGATGACCGATTTTCCCATACTGTCATCTCGTCGAGGTCGAGTTCGTTTGGATAAAAAATAAATCGAATTAATTTGAGTACTTAACCTAACAATACCTATAATTATTTTAAGTTTTTAAGTTGATTCTGAAAAAGTATAGCTTTTCTTACGGACTTTGGTGTAATATTAATGTACTTAATATATTATAATTTATAATGCAAGTGGGCTGACAACGGGAAGACAACCCGAATAAGGAAATTTCTATATTATAATTTATTTCTACGTTCATAATTTTTGTAAGATTATTTTTTTGTTGGGGAACTTGGTGTTCAAAAAAAAAAAAAAAAATATGTACAATAACGATCGGTAAAATTGTATTTGGTCAATATTTAACTCAATTTATTAATTATTCTGCACCTTTCTATAAAATTAATATGGAAGGTAAACACAAAAAAAAAAAACAATGTATTCATTTGAATGTTAACAATACGAAAATTAATTAGGTAGGTCCTACTCGTTATATAACTTAATTAAAATCAACTTATTGATATTTTTTATTTATTTATTTATTAATTTTTTTTAACTTTTTATCGTTCAGTTTTGTCAAGCATCACATCATTAAAAAACTGTATTTGTATTAGTGGTAACAAATTGTCGATTGTTACATACGAATTTAATATTTTATTTAACAGGACATTTTATAGATATTATTTTGTCCATGGTATTAATATTTATACCATTAAAACATCTTTTCATTATTATATTTGCATATAAATGCTGTGTAAATACAACGTCTATGTATTAGTACTGTTAAATACTATAGAAATATAGTTTTTGAAAAATGTGTGCTTTAAATGTATATCCATGTAATAGTGTTAGCGAAACACTGTTTATCCAGTCAAAAGTCGATTGTTCATTTATGTGTAAATTTGTACTCGCCTACTACGGTAGTTTTTAATTTTTGAGTTACAAATATTCTAATATAAGTTTTTCATAAATCGCATGAACCATAAATGTGCTGCTGTGTAATTAATGTACAAATGTTTTTTTTTCTATTATTATTATTATTATTATTATTATTATTATTATTATTGACTGATTGCAATTGAACGCAATAATAGTAATTTCTATGAACTAACCAAAACGGTTTGAAATATAGTGAATAATTTTCTGATAGAATGCATTTTAACTCATTGGACGCGATAATTTTTACATAATGAATTGGTTTGGATGAAGTTTATCCTAGGATATTAGAATGATAATTTATAAGTCGACTAAGAACTCTTGTGTTTAAAAAATCAAAATAAACTCTTACTATACATTATTCAAAACTATGAGGTTTCATCATTATTCTTATGAAGCATTATTTATCAAAAGCGATATCGTTCACACGAGCAACTGAATTTTAAATATTTTCCATAACACGTATATATATATTATATACTTAAACTCGAGATGATAATGAAATGTATGACATACGGTATATTATTATATAATATTATAGTAAATGTGCAACAGTAGGGGTGTTATTCGGCGGGAGGCTGTGGGTTTGCGTATGCGGACGAGACATAAACCATTTCAAAAATGCCCATCATTAGCTTATACTTAAAATAAACCACGGTGTCATTGCGTGGCACTTCTAACTTTTTTTTAACTGTACACAATTATCAGGGATTACTACGTAATACATATGTTTATGAAATTAAAAATAAACGGTCCTTTTCGAGTTGTACATATTATGCGTTAACTATGTACATAACAATACATAAACACGGTTTTCTTAACAAATTCGCAACGGCAACAATATTATTATATAACTGCAGTATACGATTATATAATATGAAAGTATATGGAGGGCCTACATGATTTATCCTAACAATAAACATCAAAGCAGTATGTAAAATACGACTCAGTGGCTGCTTGAACTATGTTTTTCTTCACTCAAATTTAATATTTTTACACCAACCAACCTAAAAAAAATCACACCTCTGCAAAAGGTAAATTCATAGGTTTTTAGTGAATGAGTAATGAGTATTTAATTGGTATATACAGTAAATATATAACCCTGTATTACCCTTAAACTAATTATACATATATTATAATATGTCAAATGAAAAAAAAATATATATTACATTTAGATAATATTATATATACCATATCCACGAATATATCTGTAAATTACGTGATTCAATGTACCTGCTCCTTCGAGCCGACACTAATATACGTTTGTGGTATTTGAACATGCAGACTATAAGGGTAGATATTGTTAGACCGCAGCGGGATAGAATAATAGGAAATATTTTCAAAGTCAAATGTATTGCAGGATGACGCGTTTAATCGTTGATGTAGCTATACAGTGTTTTTTTTTTTTTTTTTGACCGAAATCTATCGATTTTATAGCTATAAGAATACAGAAAGATTGAAAAAAAAACCATCATCGTTTTCTTTTCCGGGGATAAACGCCACGGTGAAACGATCGAATCGGTCTGGTTTAAAATCTCGCGCGCCCTCGGAAAAAAACACCGATATGACAACCCGCCGGCCGCCGCAGCCTCCGCGATGGTACAGTTATGCGCGTTGACATGTGCGTTTCGCGATTTGCGACGACGGCGGTCAACTGTATTTATCGCGTTGATGGCACGCGTCCGCTGATTGCTTTCGACCGCGTTTGGCCAGCAGTTTGTCGAGACGAGTCCTGGACGAGAAGTAAAGACGGACGCGCATGCAACTACAAGTACCGCAGGATCTCGGTACGGGGATGCGCGGAGTGTATAATGCAAGAGGGTGGCTACGGGTTTGATATTATATATAATAGTGTATATATTCCTATATATATATATGTGTGTGTGTGTGCGTGCGTGCGTGTGCGTGCGTGGTGTGTGTGTGTGTGTGTGTGTGTGTGTGTAATATAGATGAAATTGTTCCATCAGTTTGCTGAGGGAAAATATACTGTAGGTATACGCGGTGTATATACTGGTCGGTGCACACGCACTGGTCTCGTCCTATAAGGGTCGCGTGGACGGGGATGAAGGTGGACGGTGGTGATGTTGGTGGAGACCGGCACGAAGAAACGAGAAAAGAAGTCATAATTAAAACCCGCTGGGATCGCGCGCGCGGGGCCACTCTATTAGTTCTCGGACCTGTGCCAGAACCTTTTCATTTAATCCGACTGGACATCATTTAAGCGAAAACTTTTCCATCCGCTTTAAGGCGTCCTCGCCGCCAAGTCCGCGTGCGTATGCGTGTTGATTGCTCGGACTTTTACCAAAAACCCTCTTTCGATCTCCACACACACGCGCCACGGTTCACTCACCTCCGCAGCTTCACGAGATGGTCCGAGTGTGTATTATATAATTATCCACGTACGAATCTCCACAAATGAGCTCCGGAGGTGAGGCGCGTACCCGTCGGTGGAGGAGTAACAGAAGGATGTAGGGAGAGAGGGAGAGAAAGAGAGAGAGAGAGAGAGAGAGAGAGAGAGAGAAATAAAACTTTCTCTCGCCGAAAAATCGGTTTGAAAACACGTGACCGCCACCGCTGCACCTATACGTGGAAAAATCGTCCATCACTCATGCACCGAATACCCGTCGGGACCATGTCATCGTCGACGGCTCTCGTCCCGAGATCATTTTTGAAGGCATCAACAATGTTAAATATCATATTATTATACAGCATTGAACTATGTTTAACAATTTATTATTTTGTTATTTCACGCCCATGGTACTTGTACCAGTATAATGTAAAATCACTAATATCTTAATAATACAATAGATGTGTAATAGCATATGATTGGAAGTAAGGAGATTAGAAATATCGTCATCATCGTCATTATGCAAAAAGAGACTATGTGATATGCATAAAGGGACCTAGTAACCAAGTTATCAAAATATATGATTTGAACTATTTTTATATATTTTCATATGTCCGAGTTCTATGATAAAATATTGTTTATAATATAAAATATGGTCATTGATACATATTATGTAGAGATAACAATATTATTTATTACTGGTGTGTACGTAATCTACGTTCAATAACAATAAATTCCTCAATACACATATGGAAATATGGATTATTTAATAAAAACTATTAAACCATAATTTTTCAATTTACCATGTCTACTGTATTACAATATAGATACAATACGACAAATTTATAATTTTGTTAAATATTCATTACTGTTCTAGATCGCTTATGGTATCTTATTCATTTTGCTAGATGCTATTTTATTACGACGATTATTCTTAAGTCATAATAACCTAAACTGCCATTATATGAGTGACGGTGGTTATTTTTGGAATAGCAAATCGCCGTAGATCAAGGTGCATTTCCTGGCATAATAATACCCCATGTTTAAAGTAGAAAAAAAATGTACACGATTTATTTTAACTAATTAAAAATAAGTTTCAAACCACAACCTTCTTGACGAAATCATAATAAATACTATTCAATACACATACACATGGGTTTACTTTGGTTTCTCTCTCTTTCTCTCTTTCTTTCTTCATCTATCTCTCTTGTTTTCTCCATAACTCTATTTTTCTTTTTTACTCTCCTTATCTATCCGCAACTCTCTCCCTTGCGGGTTTTTGTTGGTTTCAAAAAACGAGCACCGAACGAGTGAAATATAATATCCGTGCGGTGAAATGTACGCAGTATCGTCATCGTTACCTGTATCTGCGGCTTGTATACAATATGCGTACGTCAGCATAACAATCTAACAATCTGGTTTCCATCGCGAACTCTGGCTGCCGCTATCGCGTTTGTGTGCATGTGTCGCAGAGGCACGTCGTAATAAAAGGACATGTGGCTATGTTGAATCTAGATTATTATTGTAATAGTCAATATAATAATAATAATAATAGTAATAAAATGCGCTCGCGTTTATCCGATAATAATAAAATACCTCGTGATCTGCGCAAGTTCACAAACTCTACCCTAACCCATTCCCACCTACAACCATAAATCATCCGCGTAAGTTCTGAGTATAATACGGCGACGTTTGAAAACTACACATATAGACGATATTGTTCTACGCGAGTTACACGCGTGCACACACATAGTCATATTTTATGTATCAAATACGAGCACGTATGATAATTGCACTGGTAAGACTCCGGATGACATTCATCCGCTTAATAAGATGCTAATTTCGTTTGTATATTCATTTATTTATTTCATATTATTCTTATACCCTTCACCGCCGCGTCCGTCATCGGTCGTACCCGCTGCTGCTGCGGCAGTATGTTCTCCTATATTATAATATGTATGTTTTATTATGTACATGCATGCATGCATACGCTCGTATTTCGTATATGTGTGTATGATATTATGTACACACACAACGCGAGCACGACAATTATTTGTCGGGTCGTGTTCATGTATATAGCTTCCAATAACGCGTGTGGTATTTTGTTTTATTTATTTACTCGGTTTGCTTTCTCCCCTACCCTCCCATTTTCTCGTTATTTTTCTTTTCAAATATTTCAGTCTTGAAAGTCCGTCTCGAAAGAATTTGCGTTCCCCGACCATTTGATGATACCACACACACGCACATACACATAAAAACGAAATTATTCAAATATCATTGTCAATCGACGATCGAACGAATGTCCATCCGTCCTCAGCGATAGTCATCGGCCGGCCAAAGGGTATTTACCGAAATTCAACTTCAGATCCTGCTACTGAAAACAGAATTTACGAGTAAACGAATCAGCGTATTGCGTGGGCGCGGCTGAATTTTCGCATTCAAATTGACGACTGACGTTTGAAATTGTATACGTTGTAGATACTAGATATACAGTCGCATTTTACGAAATTTAAAATGTTTTTATCATTTTAATCTCTATCTTATTATTAATTATTTATTGCCACACATATGTATATGTAAATGTGACTGACTGATACTATTGACCAACAGTCTTAACCGTATGATATTACGTAGGCGACCACTAAAAAAGGATTTTTTCGAAAATCGCATTTATAAAGATCGATATAATTTTCAACTCTAGTTTAGTCAAACAGAATGGAATGAAAATATACAAAACATGTCTTAAGTTGTCTAGTCGTCCTGTAATATGGAATATAATTATATTATTATATTAATTATAATATTTTTTTAATTTTTTTTATTTTTAATTAGTTTTTATATTGCATGTTATAATACTACCTACGTCGTAACGTATATGTTCCGGAAAATAAAACTCGCATCATTCACTCTGTACGCATATAGTGTCTTCATCAATATTTAGAAATCCCAACAAAAGTAGCACATCCAACTCAACGACGATCACATAATATTATAATATCATATAATATAATATTATCATTAATCATTGTTCGACTGCTTATCTATCTGGAAAAATTTTATTCTAAAAAAATATACACAAAGAACATGTACACTTGTAATATTCTATTGGTAATGGATGTAGATTATGAATAAAGTTAGAAAAAAACGTGTGTACTTTGATCGATATGGATGAACTGCAGACGGATAAGATAGAACCGCACGAAGAGTATAATATAATGTTTCGTATAATATAGGTTGTTAAAACGTATTTAGCTCGCGTTACACGACGGAATGAGTGGAATAATTCAAAGGAAAAAAAAATACTATTTCGTTATAAAAACACATAATATGGTATGCCTATTATATAAGCATGAACCTCGGGGAAATATTTCAATTTCCCCCCATTCCAAATGAGAAAATGAATAACTACTTAATTTTTGTTCGTAAATAAGTTGTTATTAACACTGCACAGTAGACGTACACTAGTCGTACTACACCCGTACACGCATATTTTATTATCACATAACTCAGAAAAAAAAGTATTACAGAAGATAAACAACACGTTTTTTTTTTTCTCGTATATATTTTATTTTATTTTGTCCGTATAAAATATACAAAGGCACTGCACCTTGTAGAACTATATAAACGCATACCTGTATATATACTGCCACATAATTTTATTACACTTCTTGTAAACTAATAATTTATTTGTCGTGCATACGACTATAAATATACACGCAATAATATATATTATACATTAATGTATGATAATAATTACTTCGATTCGTTTTCAAACATTCAGTCTTTCACGTATGTAAATGTAGCATAATATATTATAGATAAGAAATATATTTGACACACCTAATCTTTTTTTACCACCTCGGACACTCAAGATGATTATCATTATCATGAGTAGCATGAGCCTACGCATTTTCAAAAATAGGTTTTCTCGGACATTGTGAAAGCGAATTAACTTAATAATAATATAATATTGTCGTAACAGAATGCAAATATGAAAATCCTAGATTTACGTTAAAAAATATGAAATTAGTAAATAAATAATGCTGTCATAATTTTCAAGATTGTATTTCATAATTCAGACGATTCATTTTTATCTTTCTGATTCAGTTCATGATAACTTTAATGGATAAAAATTTTAAATACATTCTTAAGGTTAAATTAACAAATAAATAAATTACTTTTTACCGTAATGAGGAGATAATATATATTATTTCAACGAATTTTAATCGACCGAAACCAATATAAATTTCCATTTTTGTTTTTGAAAATAACAAAATTTACTTTAAAATACCTAAAAAAAACTTTTTAAAGAATGGAAAACCCAAATGCTTCTGTCATTTTCTAGAACATAATTGGAAATTAAATTGATATTATTGAAAAAAAATCACAAACACGAAAGTGAGCTACATTAAAAGAAAACTTCAAATATAATAATATGTGCGTTCAACTTGTAAATTGATAAATCAACTTTAACCTACTCGCAGTTATAGTGTCAGGGCATTTGATAAAACGAAAAAATCGAATGGCTTTGGCGCTTTGACTGTTTTGGACTGTAGACCTATACGAGGGAGCAAAGAAGACAACGAAAGGAGAAAGACAGAGGGTGATTGTAACATAGTTAGATGGGAGAAGGGGGTAGCAAGGATGTCGTTTTAGGCTTTCGATCTGAGAGCGCCTTTGGAGATTCGGTAGAATTACTTCCGGTACGTTCGAGTGTTATCTGCCCGCCCGCAGCTGTTATTCAACGGCGCGTTAAGAGTGGCTGCGACCATTCGGGAACGTGCCAGTATAATAGCAATAGGAGACATTTAGGATCTTGGCATATAGTGTTATGTTTAATCACATTTCTCAAAATACGAACCAATTATACGGCAAAGTATATAGAGTGTGTATGTGTTTGTGTGTATATCCGGAGATTTCCATACTACTGTTGTACGCCTGCCCACACACACACACACACACACTCACACATATTTATGTTAATATACATATTCAAAACCATTAAATCAAACGGACATGTTTTGTCGCATAATGGGAAAACCGCAATATACACGACGAGTATACACACGCACACACACGCACACACGCACACACATACACACGCACACACACACACACACACACACACACACACACACACACACACACACACACACACACACACACACACACACACACACACACACACACACACACACACTTACACATATACATATACGTACAGATTTGCGCAGACAAAATCGTTACGCGAACACCGGGCATTCGACTAAACGGACCGGCCACGCGCTATATTATATACAGTTCTTAGGGCCAAAAATCTCATCAACATAAACAATAATAAAAACTGACAATTTAACGTTAACACGAATTTGAATGTCTGCCAACAGCGGTAAATTCATGCGAATTTCATCAAAAAAAAAAAAAAAAGAAAGAAAGAAATCGGAATGTATTATTTTCGAGCGAAAGGCTGAAAAAGGGCCGTTGGCAGCTTTTCGCGTGTCGAATTGTTACGAGAACCAGAACAAAATATATATGTATATATAAATAAAATAAAATAAAATAACCGCCTGGCTCCTTTTTACGATTATTGTAATGTATAACTTAGAAATTTGGCGTCCCTGTAGTGTTAGATTTATACACGTATAAGTCTGGGGAAAAACGAGCTCCAATTTCCTCCTTTTTTTTATGGTCAACGGTGATTGGCCGTGCTTTGGGGTTATCCGTGCCAACAACTAAGGATGAAACAATAATAATAATAATAATAATAATAATAAATAAAAACAGAAAAAATAAAATAAAATAAATGTAATGTACACGTTTTCGGCGGGTGGATACAAACGAGTGTCCCTAATAAATTTCAATTAACATCTCCGGGTTCGGTCGATGTTTTTTTATTTTAATTTTTTTAAAACGAATAATACATTGCCGCGACGTCGTGCACAGTCGGGAAGACGCCAAAAACGCGGATGGGGGTACAAAAAAAAAAAAAAAATCACGTAGAAAATATTTCGACGACACACAACTTTTTGCGTTTCATCGTCGTCGTCGTCGTCGTCGTCATCGTCGAATGGAAATATCGACAAACATTGTTTTGGCTTGCACACACGTACGGAACACACACATACGCACTCACACACTTATTTTAATACACGAATTGTGTTTATATTACGATTTACAAGTGTGTGTGTGTGCGTGGTACGTGTACATATTTTTTGTTGTTGCTGCTGTTGTTGCAGTTGGTTGTTTAAAGCTCCCCAAGGGTTTGGCAAGAAAATTGATTAAATAAATCAATTTGAAATACTACTATACAGTATCGTCGGCCGCTCGCGCGTACATATATCGTTATACTCGCGTATGTACGTATCGGGGGGGGGGGGGGGCGAGATTGTTTTAACGCCGTTAATATTTCATTAAAACTTACCCCACGCGTTCGCCAAAAACCAACCCCCAACGCGATCGTGCGTAAGACTGCAACAGGAGGGTGTGGTCGAGGTGAAGTTGGTCGGAGGACTTACCGGTGGCGGTGGTGACGACGACGACACTTAGCCTCGAAATTCATACAAACGTACTACTGATACGAGTGAACCGCAGTGTATAACGCACCGTATACACATCCCATCATAATGGTAAAACTTCTTGACGTGTACACAGTCGAGTTGTACGCGTTTGTTTTATACCACACATCGAGTCGCGATTGATGCCGTCCATCGTTACCGTGTGCGCGGGTATTACGATTACGTGTTTTTCCACGGCGAGCGCACCCTCAAGGGTCAGGTTTCACCGTGTGTAAACTGCGTAGACGTTGAGTACCGTGTCAAGAAAATACATCTATCACATTTGAATAAGATAATTTAATAGAAATCATATTTCATATTTTATAATAATCATTAATTCATATAAAATTATCAAGTAGCACTTATCGTGATGATGTATAAGTAACCGCACTCAAACGCACGGTGGGATGAGTAGTTGGGTGTTTTTCATTGGAATTTTTTTTCTTTCATGGAGGGTTGAAAATGAAACAAAATAAATATTTTTCATTTTATGCAGTTCTTATAGCATTTTAAACATGCACATTTATGAATTGTTTTACAATTTGAACGTTAAAAAAAAATTACCTTTCGAGGGAGGGTTATAACTCCCAATGCCACCACCCCTTGAATACACGGTACTGATGTTTCCAACCGGTAGGGCACAGTGTGTTTACGCATATGAACTAGCAAGTTTTGTTGCAGATGACGATTAGATAATAATAAATGTCGACACGGACCCCCAGTTTTCTTCTATATAACATAAATCAATGGCGCGTACACGATTTCTTCCAATACGCGTCTCTGCAGAAGTGCAGAACGTACTGTTGTCCCTATGGCCGCCCGTACATCGGGCATTATTTATTTATATTTTATCATACGCGAGCCCGGGATGTTGTACTACCTATATGATATTGCTCGCGTATACTAATAGTATACGCGAGTGCAATGAGTGCATAATATATTATAACATATACGTGCGCGTTTACGAATAAATCAACGGAAGAGATTATAGCGAAATAAACAACCCGAAGGCGCCCGGAAAAGCTTTAAATCGTAAACGGTAAATTGTGCGCACCCGAACATATCGATATAGGCTATGGAGCTCGGTTGTGCGAACGAAAATCAACTGGTTCCGGGAGCTACGTGCGATTTTTTTTTTAAATTTCGAAATCGACTAGTCGTGTGTATGGTCGAGTCGACCAACTGCATCAGTTATGATATTATCGGTTGACCGAACAAATGAGCATTTAATTGACGTAGCCGGAATTCAGTTGACGAACAAGCACGCATCCGATATACCCGGTCAATTTTCTAGTACCGACGCTTTATGTTTGGTTTGTACCCGCGACTATACTATTATTATTATTTGAAATGAAATGCACTTTTTTCCTGTTCCACTACAATAACACATCTACTCGGTGGTACTCTTGAGAGCGATCATGAACGTTGTGTGTACAACATTTATAGTCACATACGGAACTTGCATGTGAATTGTATGCGAATTATAATAGCTTAACTATGTTTGCCGCCGTTGAATAGGCGGGGAAATTCGAACGGTATAGCACGATTTAGACGTCGGCCGCGCGCGTTATTAGCAGGTGCATAATACGACATAATTATGGTAGGAGTTTATTTAACATGTGCGTGTTTTTTTTTGGCAGACATGATAGTAATAATATGATGTAGTACACGCGTACAAACGCATGCGAGTTATTCGCACCCTCGGGACGGTATAATAGTATATTATATACCTGCTATAATAATATACACTCGGCAATGATAGTATAAGCAGCGTAGGGTTAAGGAAAATCCACTCGACAACAAAGATATGACTAGGTATAGTGGCAGCAGCCAACTCTGTAATACGTACGAACAAACACACACACACACACACACCCACATACACACACATATATATATATATATATATATATATATATATATACGAAGACCGTGCCAACGTCAACGACGGACGTGTGTATGTATATGTATATACGTTATTGTATGTGAGGGCACGCACGCTCGTGTGAGGGTATTGAGAAAATCCGTTGACGAGGAAAATTAAAGTCCTCGCCGTTCTGCAGCGTTTTAACATCTGACCACTGACGGTGACATGTACTCGACGGACAAAAAAAGTGAAAAAAAATGAAAAAAAAAAACAAAAAAACTCCAGTAGAAAAAAAGGAAACAAAGGACACGTCCGGTAAAGAGCAAACGATCGACGACGAGTATAATATAATATATATAGTGCCCTTCAACGCGTGTATTGGATTTTCGTTCACATTTGAGAATCGTCCGTTCTACTTTATAATAATATGTGTGTGTTTTTGTGTATTTTTTCTCGGATTTTTTTTTCCTTTTCTTTTCCATTTCTTCTTTTTCGTCCGTTTTATTGTTATTCTAAACGCGGCTGTTCACGCGTCACTCTTACGCGTGCGCGCCAAATTCCATTTGTGCTGCCGATCTGCATGCTTATGTACAAACATACATACATGTTAGGTTCCTATATGATACCACGAGAGAGAGGGACACAGTGAGAGAGAAAGAGAGGAGAGTCTAAGAGTCAAGAGCGAAGGGATTATTCACTGTATAATACACCCGACGCAATATACATATATATTACATGTTTATTGTAGTTTTCATAAAGCCTCCTTGCTGGTATTCGACCGCCGACCGTCCTTAATATTATATACATATATATAAATATATATATATATAAATCATGACGCGGAACAATCGTACGAGACTCATCGCACTGCGGATATCGGGACTTACATTATATTATAATATACGCATTATATATTGTACAGTACACACTCATTGTATCATATCGTCATGGATTCACATATTATTAATGTGCGTTAACCGCGGCTACCGATTTTTCATCTTACCCGGAGTCAATATACGTATAATGCATACACACGTTTAGTTAAAAAATATTTTAATAGAAGATCGATTCGCGGTACAAGTGAAAATATCATGCATATGGCACTAAGCACAGCCTTGTAGAAGGTTTTTATGCCTTAATATATTTTGTAGGTGAATATCCATATGCATATATATATATATATTTATATATATAAACAATGTAATAATTACATGTAAACGCGAAACGACCAAATATGTTCATCGTTCAAAGGCATACTCGTTGGATGAGTATTGATTTCTCGTTACCTTTATGTAAGCATGCTGCAGTAGGATACACGATAGATAATTTCATAAACTTACAATTACAGATATATGTATAAACATAACCTTGTAATGATCTTGGAACCCATAATATGTTGGTCTATAAATTCAATTCTCCCTTCTAGTTACTACCACCTTATCATTAAGTACCAATAAATTTATGACTCGTGCATTATTTTTAATTTTTTCTTAGATCCTTTCATAAGATTATCAACAACGCTATGCAACACTATCCTTCTATCACCTTAAATGCATTCTATAATTATTCAATGATCGAAGTTTTTTTTTTTTTTTTGTTACAGTTCTATGAGCATGTATACCGTATACGTACACCTTATCCAGTTTGTTTTCCAATTGATTCTTTCCCGATACCTCCCAAAAACATCATCTAACAAGCTTCTATTATTTTTTTTTTTTCTTCTTCATTTGCGACCTACTTTTTGCATGTCACAACTCTCCATACATACTATTATTATTATGTTTTAACGAGTCTCTCTCTAACCATCCGATGTAATTTTATTCTACTTAAGAGGTGCACGCGGGATGGTTCATTTATATAAATACGCGTATTCCGTTATTAAGTACTACGTCGTCTGCTGTTTAATAGAAATGTGTATCACGCGTATGCATTTAATACGATATTATAATAAGGTTCGGCCGCGGAAGTTTGGATGCGCGTGGGTCGCGCTCTCCTTTAATGGCATAATGACGCGTCGCGTGTACGGTAACACGTGGCATTAATTGGACGCGTAATGCGCTCGCGACGAGCCGAGTTCACCGTGTAACGATGTAATATATTCTATTATTATATGATTATTTGTCGTCCGTTTAAGCAATAACAATGTTGTAACAATATTATCATATGCGTTTGTTTCCGTCGCGAGAAAAGCGAGTGGCGACGCCGGTGAGCACGACTGCAGTGTTTTGGACAATATTAATTTATCGATGTTATTATTATATATAATAGTCTAAATAAATTTATTATTATTATGTATCATTATTAATACTATTACCACAACGTTATTAACGAATATATTATTTATATATATATTTGGTCTCATTTAATCTCAATTACTATTAAAAACTATTAAAAACGGTAGTCGGGCGCGATAAATTGTTGTGGAGTATGTTTTCAAAGGCACATGTATTACACATGAATCGCGTCCCGAAATAAAATCTTCGATAAATTGATGAACTACGTCTGATTTTATCTATTATGGTATTATTAACGATTGCATCAACGTACTTTAAAACAGATGATTTTGAACCTTAAGTATAAATAGAAAAATTTTTATGAATTTTTAACTACAAAATAACTTGCAAATCATCGCGATTTTGACATATTTCATACAAATTTAGACTTTATGGGCTTATAAAAAAAATTGTGTATATATATATATCGATATTTCAAAAAAAAAAATAAATAAATAAAAATTTAAAATTTAAATTGTCGATAAATAGATCAAAAAATGTCAAAATACTTTGAAAAATTAACTATGTATAGAAAACGCCAATATAAAAATCTGGTAAAAATTTCAAATATTTGCGGTTTTTCATTTTCAAAACGTAGTATTGCGTAAAAATTTCCCATTTTTTTGTAATTTTCCTATGGTTTTTTTCAATGCTTTCAGAAAAGTTGCTGTACAAAGAAATCGAAGTATTTTTACTGCCTCAAAACGTAATGACAGACACAAAAAAAAAGAAACACACACACATCATTGTAAACCAATAGATTCCATCACTCCGTTTAGAATCTAAAAATATACATCATTGTAAAACCAATAGATTCCATTACACTCCTTTCAGAATCTAAAATAAAATATTGCACAACTATCACGAAATATGAAAGTGGCCAATTAACCTGTCTTGAATGTATTAGAATGGTATCTTGGGAAGGAAAATAATGTTTTTTAGCTAGGATGCAATTCGTGTAATCGATAAATATCATAGGGTGGCAATTCGTGTGGAAAAAGGATTTCGGGACGCAATTCGTGTGCACTGGTTTTCAAAATATGCGTACGCATATTATTAGGTATATACGTGAAAAACATCTCGATACACGTATCGATGCCACGAAATAACCATAACAATGTCGTTAAACTAGTCTTCGGCATTTCGTTCATCATTTTCTCTCCAACGGCTTTCGAATTACATATTATTTATCGATACGTAATATAACATTAAATTCGTTTTGCATTCTTAAACATCGAGTTTCAGACCATTTACCGCTATACTAATAATATCTCCTATAAATTATAATATTATATTCCTCCCGACCCGTTTATAATAATATGCCAAAGCCTACGCAGAGGGTATGCTCATATGATTTTTCGAAACCAATTTTAGACAAAACAGATTCTGGTACCGTTTATAGTTAATAGTTATTTTAACAGCTATCATAATACTATTATAATGGTCTAACGACAGTATAATATTAGCAATAACATTTTGAATATCTATACCGCTTCGTTTGAAGTATTGTATACTTAATTTTCTCATCCCGAAATATTGTACTAATAGCTGTGATAATATATACATTACTCGTATACATATTTGATATTTATAGTACAATGTGTCAACTCCTTCACGTTCTTTATACATCTTTATATTGTACTCAACGTTGCTATGCATATTATACAAATTGCGTACCCATATGTATATGTGAATGTATTACAGATGTATACATATTACTTGTTTTTACGTTATTCTCTAAATCTTCTTCTGTTCGAAATTTGAATTAAGTATTTAAAATAACATGCGGAATGCTGTAAAGGAGAATGTGCTTTGCGCGCATAATTATAATTTATAAAATTAACTGAAATTACTACGCAACGAACGTAAATGTTTAAAGATTATTGTAAACATATGTGTCGGATTAACGCACATACATAAGGATATTATATACGTGTATATATATATATATATATATATATATATATATATATATATATAAGTATATGAAATACAAATACATGATTATTTTTAATATATATGTCAAAATGTACAATTAATTTATTTTATTTACTAGTCATTGTATACTGTAACTCATTTAACCCACCACAAGTTTTGCTTATTGGGTTAAATTAATCAAGCTGTAATTTTTCATATAATATATCATAACATGTTATGTACAATATGATAAAATAAAAAAAAAAATGATGTATTATGAAAAATACTCATAAAATAATATATAACATATTTTTTATATTTTATTGTTATGTTGTAAGTCTAAAAATACATCAATCTTACTTCAAAAACATTTTCATTTTTTCTTAATATTATTATTGTTTACAACAATTACAGTATTTAATAAGGACCTGCAATCCATGATTTTGGGTTCCTATTTTTACATGCACAACATTATGACGCACCATTTCCAATATACCGATTGATTTATTGACGCAGTAAGGATTTTAGAGTTACTAATTTGGAATTATTCTAAAGTCTTCTTTAGATCGTCTATCCCAAATTTTTTAATTTTGTATTTTACATACCAAAAAAAAAAACTTTTGTTACGATTTTGGAAATCATGTCATACAATCCCCTAGCATCGAATCCGTCATGAGCTCAATAAACACACAAGTCGTACATAATACATAATATATAATGGTGCATACTTATATATATCAACAGAAAGAAACGATACATTTCGAGTTCGTTTATTTCGTTGTAAATAATAGTTAGATCAGACGAATAGAACGCGGCTTTAATGATACGTAGTCCGGTTTAATGCATTTTCAACGGTTTTATTAAGGGGAAAAGAAGAAAAATATAAAACTACTCTTGCGTCACTTTGGTAATTATTTTTTATGCTTATTACAAATTTAATTGTTTATTAATTCGTAGATTTTTGTCTCCTGTTTTTATAATTAGTCGCTTAACGAGGGTAAAATCCTCTCTTATAAGAGGGCCACTATTTTGGAGAGTAATTACATCCTTTTTGATCTCGGAGCGCACGATTACGCTGAAAGTAAATTCTTAATGTTATGTCCACCGCTGCACCGCTGGGTCTTATTTCAAAATTATTTAAATTAAAAACCAAAAAAAAAAACCTGTACTATAATTTTTTTTTTGTTTCGGGTTTGGAAAAAAACTACTTAGATGATTTTATTTGATCGTCGACAACTCGCCCTGTATATTATAATGTGTTTAGTCGGCCGCGGATTGTTCGCGCTCAGAGTTGAAAAATCGTTTGACCGTTAGCTACTACCCTAATACAATCAGTTTCCTAATGCGTCCGAAACGCGTTTCGGAGGTAATCGCATGACAAATCTTCCGCACCGATTACGGATGACAGATTACTCAAAATGATCTCTTCAACTGCGCACTAAACACGCGGCGCGTCTGTTCGGAAATGACAGCGTTGGAACAGCAGACGTCACTGGGCTTCCTGCGGAAAATTCAAAGTCAAACTGCATCAGTGTCTTTCATGTCAGGCGAGACACAAAAATATTTGTCTCGTTTTAAACGTCAAAGCGTATTTCACATGCGAGAAGCGTGCGTGAGATGTTCCAAGTTTGTGCACGTATAATATTCAGCTACACTAACGGAACCGGGACGTTTTCGCTGAAAATCGCAATATTACCGTTAAAACCGGCTCGATTTGAATATCATCTGCACGCAGGAAAGGAGTTAAATATTATTATTATTATTCACTCAGTTATTGTGATTTGATACCTCGCAGAATAGAGCATAATTCAGAATAGTGGTTTTCAGGCTTTTTTGGTTTTCGGCTTGTTTGAAGATTTTTTTTTTATATTTCTGTTTGAAAATAAGTGCTGTATGGATCGATCAAAATTAATATCATAATCGGTCGATAACAGTTCGATTTCGATTGACTTTTGTAGTTTCACCGACGTTGTCGGGTTGACACATTTTTTCAACGACTCTATGCTGTTACTGTGTGACATAAACTTGTTTTCACCAATGATGACTTGATTTATTTTATCGTAAATGAAGCTTAAAAGTATAATGTATCAACATCACCATGTTAGATCACATGCCGTGGTTATAATGTGGAAGTGAAAAGGAACACGAGAGCGCAACAACCATCTTGTAGGGCAGGGGGGTCGGCAACCTTTTTACCTACGCGGGCCATAATTTTTTTAAGTTTTTTATGGAGGGCCGCATACAAAATCAAAATATTAAAAAATATAATTTCAACATTTAATATATTTACATATAGCAACAATCATATTATGAGTTTAACATTGCTATTGTTCTTATTAACTAATTTTTAATTAAATACATTAGTAGAGAAAATTTAAAAGTTTAAAAATAATTATTAAAATTGAAATTTTAAGCACAATGAAATATATTTGGAGGGCCACAGCAAAAATTTCCGAGGGCCGCGGATTGCCGGTGCCTGTTGTAGGCTATAATACAAAACATAATTTGTGAAGATTTTATTGTATTGGAAATCGATACCACTACAAGGATGGAGATGGATTTTAATACCACAAAATACCATGCATGTAAACGTTTTTAATTATTTTTACCATTTTTATGAGTCAAGAATGGTGACACTTGAGTGATTCGAGAAGTACGAACGATTAGACTGCAGAATACGATTATAGCTGCTGAAGTGTTATATATAATCAAAGGTGCACACAGAGGGAGAGTTAAGGAGTCACAACCCCCTTCCCAGAAATATCTTCCTTTATTAAATTACTTTTAAGTTTTAACTAAGTTTTACATTTTAAAGCATACTGAGAGTCTGGGAATCATGACTGTTACGACATAATATACATGACAAAATAGATTAGACAGTCTATTTTGCCATGATAATATGAATTATTCAAATATGGATATTGGATTTATAAATTAAAAAGTTTATAGATTATAATACCCATGATGTTTACCATCTATAGAAGTATTCAGTAATCATATACTGTTTAACTTTTTACCATATTTCTGGTTTCTGCATAGAATTCTACAAAATTCCCCTCTTTAGGAAATTATTGTATGCACAAGCCGAAAAAATCCTGTGTGTGCTACTATATACATTATATACGTCGACTCAATATTATTTTAAAAACGAATGGTTTCATGGGACGCGCTACTGCGTTTACTTCGTATTTTGTCAGCATTTTTTTCTCTGCGAATGTACACCGAACCAATTATTGCAGTAACAGTTTTCACAATCAGATGGCAATCGCCAAAATGTATTGTATATATCTGATTATAGAGCTGATACGCCATTGTTGCGGTATATTATAAAACTCATTCTCGCGATATACTTATAGACGTTGCGCAAACGGGTCATGGAACACTGAAAAATTGATCGATAAAATCAAAGTGCCGACAGTACTACACCATTAAATGTATACGATTACGTATCTATTTCGGTTTAATTATTATCTTGAGTATTGGATGCATGATGAAAATATTTATGTACATGCACCGTGCATAGATAGGTACATGAAGATTGTGGGTTTATTTACATTTATTTACATTTTTCCCGTCAGTTAAAATTATAACTCCAACAACAAATTAACATAGTACTTACATAGTAATGGTATTATAAATTATAATACTATATTATATACTAGTGTAGATGCCGAAGATTTTCAAATTAGCTTCAATCGATATTCACATAATATTATATATTTTTATAAAATTATACTTTATTTTATTTGATTACATCCCGAAGATAATCGGAATGTGATTGTATAAGTTCTATTGTGTATTATTTTTATTTTTTAAAAGTCTCTGTTAAGATCATGTGTTATTTTATTCGATAATTGGATGACTTTTATTCTTAGTGTACCACGTGTGTCAATTGTACACATGGGAGTATATCGAAAAAAGGGGAAAATATAGTCTAAACGCTGCGGGGTGGAATCAAAGTTGCGGGAAAAAATAAAAATAAAAAAACTAAAAGAAAGGAGATCTATTGAAGAGTGCTCGAAAACTATATAATACATAAAAAGTATATGCGTTCTACTTTAATCCCGAGAGGTATATTTACGTATAGATTATGAAGTGGAAAAATTCAGAAAGGAACTCACCTATATATTATAATACCGATGGCTTATTTTTTTGATTAAAAAATATAAAAACGATGGCTTGTACTCATAAAAATTATTTTTCTCGAAAGTATTTGGTGATAGAACAAACAAGCGTAACACGACAAGTTATATTTTTATAATATTTTTGTTTTCGATGTACGATAGATCGATACGTGTAGAAAAGGATTAAACTCTCCGTATTTTTTTCGGATCTTTAGCGTAAACGGAGCTGACTAAGAAAACGGTCGGGATAACGCATAATATGAGGTGAATACAGAAAACAATCGTTATTTGCGTTCAATTTAGAGAAAACACGGACAAAATCCGTGACCGTCAGTGAAATCCGACAAACCACATTACCGGTGTAGAGATATAATACGCTTGTAATGCAGCAGGTGTTATAATATAATAATATGCTCGAAGTCGGTCTCTCTTGATCAAGAATGTAATATTATAATTTATAATGACGTATTCGTTTTACCGCCAGTGTTATAGATCCAGACAATAACGAGTTGACTATAGTTTAATCATGTAATACTTGGTGTAGTTGGTTATTTTCAATAATGATAATAATGTATTGACTTTGACTTGATAAAGCAGACAGTGTTATTATAATTTGTATACGTTGATTAGGTATTAAAACATTTCCTATAATCGTCTAAGCGGGGACAATAGCGTTTGGATTCCAAAGCAATGGCACGAATCGATCTGTTAAGCGACTTTGTATAACCAAGTGCCATAGCAGTTTACCATGTGAAAATAAGTTATTTTCATTAAATATTAGTAACTTAATCATAATTAATGTACCGGGACCGAATAAAATCTCCGTCTGTGGAGGCTTGCGTACCTATATATGTTATAGCACGGTCGCAGTCGACTGCTGTGGTGATTGATAACTCTACGAGTTGGTTTCTCTCGGCAGAGTTTATTATTTACCTTTTTGTTCTATAATCACATTTTATATTTAGAACATTTCTATCGTTATAATAATAATATGTAGACGCCCGGAAAAATGATGGCGCTAACCATTAATGGGCAATATAGTCACATTTAATAATAATAATTAGTTTGCCGCGCGTGTATGTGTGTGATGCGTTTATGTTTGTGTTTTGTATTTTTTATCGTGGGGTTCCTATAGGAGCGCGACGATGTCGGCGGCGCATGTCCCCCCGATCGTGACAAATTAAGTACGGAAACAGCTAAAAATTGATTCCCGTCCACTGCACGGTATATTATATAGTAACCCATCACATCCTGCAGGTCTCAAAAACGGCCACTATATTTTAATTTGATGTATAAATTCGAACGAACTTTTATCTGAATTAAACAAATGAATTCAGTTTGATTACATCGGTAAAATGTAACTTACATGGATGAAAAATTTAAATATTGAAACAACTAAATGATTCCAATCAGATTTTTCAATATTAAACGAAATTTATACTTTTAAATTTAAACATTTATATACATATATGTGTCAGTTTATTTTTATCATTACTATTATTATTGTATTTTTTTAATATGATTTTAAAATAATTCGTAAATTAAAAAAAAAAATGTATTTCACTTTTTTTTAACAATTTGTAACGGGCCATATAGAATTATAGAGTACTTTTACAGGCCAAATGTGGTCCGCGAATCGTGGATTGGGCACCACTGTTCTAGACGGTTCCATAATATCACAATTTGATGATCCTACTTATTATATAAATACTTTTCGGTTAATATACTATAAATGTAACTTCGTTTCGGTAGCTTTGAAGTAAGCTGTGCTAATATACGACGGCAAGCAACGTATAATTTTCTATGTCAATTGCTCGAACATACAATGTGTCTCGTGTCAATTATTATTTATTTAAATGTTTTTAAATCGTTTTGCCCAAAACAGTGTTTGATACAAATCGCTTTTTAAATTTCAATAAGTGAATGTATCACCCATACTTAATAGTAAACTTCGCACAACACCTCTTCAACAGTCTAAATTAGCATTCAGAAACCTCACTAGCCCTTATTATAAATATTGTTTGTTTGGAATAGAATTATAGATCATTATAATAAAATATGAATAAAAATAAAAAAATTACCGAACGATATATAATATTATAAATCGTTGTTCGTTGGGTTAATTGGGTTCGTTGGGTTGAACTTATGGCGCACTTTTTTTGAAATATCCTTCAAAGATAAAATATGTCTTGCGATATTTCACTTGAATATTTCTTAAATATTATTATTATGCATTCTGGTCGAAATGTTTTTTGAAAAATAATTAATTAATAAATAACTAATACTTTTATGAAACATTATTAGTGCATTTCTTCGACTGTATCCATAATATAGCTTTAATTATTCTAGTTCATACAGTTGTAAAAGGTAGAGCTTTTTTTTTACCAACAACTTATTGAAAAGACAAATTCTTATAGATTTATAAAAAATTTAAGTCAATTGCATATTATAGAACTTGCAGGACTTTATATGCTACATTGACTCATTCTCTATAGAACACATTTTAGAACATGTATTGAGTAATTTCAAATTAATGCTTTTTCCAGAAATTTGAATTCATTTGTTGAGAATTCAATTTTCTGTAAATCAATCACTGATGTTTATGATGAAATTTAATTTTAGAATAATGCAACGGTAAACTTTTGCAAAATTTAGTGAATTATTTCCAACTGTAATCCGGCGAAAATCATTGGATTTTGATTACTAATGTAGTTATCGTCTGTTAAAAATTACGATAGTGTCACCGTATACATTGTACAGATATCATTATACTTTTAGCCAACTCTTTTTGCATGGTTAAGTTTTAGTTGAGATTATAATATATTTATTATACATACACTTACTTATACGTACATCGATCATAATACCAATTATATTACCTACATTTTATAAAACTTAAAATGAACAAAGATATAACGAGTTGTATTTCCTGATCTGTTATATTTACTTTGCATGGTACAATAATTATAATTATTTAGATAATTTATATTGATTATAAATAAATAAAAAAAAAGATAAAAAAAAAAAAATTATATTGATATTAGTATTAGCCTATTTGACTATTAGAAATGTCATATATGCTTTAATACGGAGAATAAAAATGGAAAATATAATGCAATTAAATATAAATATAACAATTTTTCTACTGTGATATAAACTGTAAATAAAACCTTCAACCTGATATTGAGTGCTGTTCAATTATTTTATAAACTCTTGTTCGAATTGCATCACTACAATGTTAATACAATTCAATTAATCAATATAATTATTATTAAATCAAACACAAGTATTCCTTGTAAGAATACTTCTTGGTATGAGAAAACAAAAACTATTTAAAATTATAAAATAACAATGTAATATTGCGGACATTATTTTTCTCTAAAAAAGAAACAATTTAAATTATTTACATATTAAGTAATAAGACGGGTCTATGGAATAGGAGAGAGCAAAATTATAAAAAAATTATCACATAAATTTAATAATATTTGTTTGAACATATTTTATACGGTCAAAGTAATATTTTACCGAAATATCTACTAGTATAAAATATATATTTATAATTAATCAATGATATTAGTCTTATAAGCTGATATATTGTTGTTACCAAATAATCAAAGAATTTACATTGTATTGAAAACAATACTATAAAATCATCTCCTTTCTTAAATACGTCGGTTGTGAACATTCAAAATTGAAAATGATGTATTTTAAGAAAATCATATGAACTCTTGCATAATATTATATTATTTAATTGTGCTAAGTAGTATAATAAAATGTATTTTAATGGTATAAAATGGATTTTTAATTTCTTAAAAAGAAAAAAAAAAAGAACGGATGGGTCTCGCTTTGTTGTACAGTCGGAGGTGGAGTGCACCTCGTTTAAAGGATAGGTCATTATTATAATTACAACAAGTCCATCGCCAAAATCGAAAATACTATGTTTCATCCACCACGGAGATCGCTTAAACGAGGATTATACGCATATATTGCACATAAAATTGTATTGTTGGTTTCACCTACGGTTATGTCTTCCTTTATCAATTGTTATTTAACGGCCAATACAATGTTATTATAATATAGTATGTGCCGCGTGCAGTATTGACTATGATTCGTTGATTGAACGCGTGAATCAAACAGTAAGTCTTTATTTTCTCATATTATCATTTCTAAGTATAGTTTTCCTGAGCACGGGAAATAAACTTTGGTATAATTTATTACAACGTTAGTATGACTAACTCAAATGTCAAATGCCTAAACCTAGTGAGAATGTGTCAAAAAAAAAATACTCAACATTCCTAGAGGATTTACTATAATAATGAGAAATAAAAAAAAACGGATGGGCCTCGCTTTGTTGTACAGTTGGGGGTGGAGTGCACCTCGTTTATAGGATAAGTCATTATTACAATGGATTTGTTAAATTTGAATGCAATGATAGATATCATTGTATACAAATAACGATTCTTAAAGTAGTTAATATGTTTGTCTAAAATGTGTATATAATAATATAGTATTTTATATTTAAATTGAATTATAATGCAATTCCGTAAAAATTTAAATTTCAAACAGTCATAATTTTTTTTCCTTTTGGTCCGGTAGAAATTTTTTTTATATATTTTTGAAGATTAGCTTATGGAAAAACTAGTGTCAAAATTTTGAACCTTAAGTATAAACAGAAAAAATTTTATGAATTTTTATCTACAAAATAACTTACAAATTATAGTGATTTTGACACATTTTATAAAAATTTGAGCTTTATGAGCTTATAAAAAAAATTTGAGTGAAACGATCACCGTTATTTTCTATTGAAAATAAGTTAAGTTTCGAGAGTTTTTAATCAGCCAATTAAATTTTATAGGTGTTTAAAAAAAAAGAACTTACAAAAATCGAAAATTTAAATTGTCTATAAATAAGTCAAAATAGGTCAAAATACTTTGAAAATGTAACCATGTGTAGAAAACACTAATTTAAAAGTTTGGTAAAAATTTCAAGTGGTTGCGGTTATTTGTTTTTGAGTTAGAGCATTTTAAAAAAATGTAGTTTGTAAAAACGTGATTTTGGGTAAAATTTCCTGTTTTTTCGTAATTTTTTTATCGTTTTTTTCGATTTTTTAAAAAAGTATTGAAAAAGTTGGATTTTTGACTTGCCGAAGTACCATCTACATTCACTTTCCTATCACAACAGTTGCTGTTTAAGAAAATCGAAGCATTTTTACTACCAAAAAAGGTGTCCTCAGACACAAAAAAAAATCAAAAATAAAAAAAAAAACACACATCATTGTAAAACCAATAGATTTCATCACTCCGTTCAGAATCTAAAATTGTAAATTAAATCGAATGCAATAATCTATTGTATTAATTGTACTAAACTAATAAGCATCGAATTGTTAGTAATAAAACGTTAGAATATATTTAGCTTACATAAGTAATTGCTCAATAATTAATTCATTTGTTGTCATTTAAAATGTTTGAATGTTAGGTAAGCGTATTTCTATTAAGTCTCACTGCACTGCTGCAACACACAATAGCAATAAGATTATACTGAATTAAATCGAAACCATTAAGGCGAAAATAAAACACAATTAAGAATACAATCATTTACAGTTATTTATATTTCTCTCTCTCTCTCTCTCTTTCTCTCTCTCTTTCTCTCTCTCTCTCTCTCTTTCTCTCTCTCTCTTTCTGTGTATATATTCTTCGTTTTCTTTCGAAACGACCTCGGAACGTTGAAAATCGACGTTACCAAAATCGAAAAATTATTTACATTCCATAAAAGTCAAATGTTATCTCCGAAATGTCAACGCATGATTTGTGATTTCAAAAAAACCGCTTCGTGATTTCTGGTATCTTTTTATATGTTTTATTACCACCCTGCCTACGTTTTTAACTTCCCTTTTCCTGTCGCCGACATTTTACCTACCGATATTTCCAAGAAAATAATGATTTATTAATAATTGTTTTTCTGTACGATTTCTCCCCTTTCAAATTTCATATACGTACCTTCTTTATGTATATATATATATATATATATACAGAAGCACGCACGCACACACCCTCTTTTTTCAGCGCTGTTATTATTGTTACTATTATTATTATTATTATTATTTTTTTTTTTCGTCAAATTCAGTTTCTCTTTAGTCTTTATATATTAAAAAGGTAACGAGATCAAATTCACGTATATATCTGGTAACTTCAAAGAGTATAACAAATACCGCGTTTCGGATGCGTTCAACCAACGGATTGCGGTAGACGTGCCCCCGTGACTGGTCCACAACTTTATTTGTCTGAGCGCGAATTCACGTTATTGGTTGCGTCTTACCAACGCAACAATAGCGGTTCAGTTTTTAACTACCCGAAGGGAATATAATTGATTTATTATTCAAACATTGCAATACGTTACGTGCAGACATCGCATCGTATAGTAATACGAAAAGTTGTTGCAAATTATACATAAGATAATAATAACATTTTAAAATAACTCTGTAGTTTTATGTTTTATATTATATATACATTTGGTATGTGATTTTTAATCTTTTAATCTTTTTACGATCGATTCCATTGAATCCTTTTAAATGTATTACATTCTTCTTGATTTTTCACAATATTTGATTTCCATAATAATAATTATACTATTTTACGCATGGGTTCCTTTTTTTTTGTTCGGCAATTATTATAATATTACTTCGAGTTAAATTTATTTTTCTTATGGAATCAGGATGTCTGTACAACGGTTTCCATGAATAAGTATAGTTTTATTCGCTCGTTCGGTTAATGCAAACTAACTATAAAATAATATATCATCGTGATTCACTGATTAGTATCAGCAATTAATTTGGAAACGCTGGTTAGTCAACAAAGTTCTTGCATATTTTTCTAGTTTATTTTTGTTTATAATATTGTATAATGTACATTGAATTTTCTATGACATGAACTTGATCACATTAGCACTTAGTCCTTTGTCGTCAGCGCGTCAATAAAACGCTTAACGATTAATATTATCATGAACGCGTTCGAGGACGTCCTAATCCACGTATAATGTGTAATAATAATCCACTAGTTGAGTTTTAAAAAGTTCAAATAAGTTCTACAAGGTCGGAACTTAAATTACAAACAGTATACAAGTGACGCAGCTTAATGTCTTAGGTTTTGTAGTGGATATATTTGTTTTTTTTTTTTAAAAAAGCTCACATTGAAGAACAAAATATTGTTATTTTTTCATAGTCTTTTCAAAAAGCGTTATGGTGTCGTATCGGGGTTTACCGAAGAAATGTTGTCATTTTGTAAATTGTCAACGCCATCAACTACAAGAAGTATCAAAACTAAATATTATATAGTACTCGTAATCTGTTGTTTACTAGTAGTTTACTACTAGTTGACAGCTGTTCGTATTCTAGGTTAGAAAAATAATTCAACTGAACAGTATTGAAGTGTACGAATTGTCATAATAATATTAATTGGCTATTTATTTTAATAATGCTTTATCGAAAGAGAACGTTTTTACTGCGTCAAAGTCAATTCAAAATTCATTCCAAGTATTTAAAGAAAATTTCCTTCTCAAAATGAAATAAATAGCCAACTGAAAAATTCCTAAAATAAATAAATAAAATGTTTACGTTCAGTAATCAGAAACGACTTTTGTTTGGTCTATTTTAGGTTTAAAAGCCAACCTACGAAATGAAATTAGGACTTCATTGACATGAAATATACAATATACAAAGGCTTTATATACTTGATATCTGAAAGGTTTGAACTTTTGTAGACTTTGCAACAGTACCTATAATATCTATAAAAATCACTTAAAAGTATAATCCCAACAAGAAATCGATACACGATTTATTCGCAGAGAAACCTTTGAACCATACACACGCTGTATAATATTGTAGATAGGATGTATTGATTTTTTAATATAGAAATATATTAAGTAAAAAAAAAAACAATTAAAATTATAAAACTTATTTTCGAGATAAAGCAATAAAAATCAGAAAATACTACCCTATCAAAATATAACCTGATAAAAACTTAGTAAATAATTAGTTTTAGTACATTGTACAGCAGTTATACGTATTATATTATACAGTTGGACAGACATTCCGAAAACTTCAGAGTTATAACAATTAATGAATATATGGTGTAGTTTATAATTTATATTGAACTATTTTTGATACTGATGTTAAGTTTTATGGTGGATAAGTTTTTCCTTAAATAACCTCATGTTTAAAAACTTCAAACCGTATGGTTTTTAACTAAAATAATTTTACGTACCATACGCGTCTACACGCACAGAGGTCAGTTATACTATACAATATTTTGTATTGACACGTATTTTTGTAATAAATTGGCAATTTCGTTAATTAACAAAAATAAAAAATTAAATTTTTACGACTTTAAATGATCATGAAGTTGACTCGAGCTATAGTGTTTCGTAATAATTTGTTCAATATAATATACTTTCCTGTATGTTAGTAGTTACAATAAGCTAGTTATTGAAAAACGAACTATAGTTCTCTGTAGGCCAATCTCACACAGTCACGAGTATATATGTAAATAAGAGTTTTATCTCGAGAAAACGTTGCCTTGCGGTTTGATTTGTTCATATTTTAAGCGCGTGCTGTATAATTATATATAATAATTAAGTTTAAGAGGGAACCAAACCAAGAAACACGTAATTGTTTAGAAATCGATTTATCGCAGACTTCAATACACTCTTGCAAAGACACTACCATATATGGTTAATATATTATTTGTTTATTTTTTTGTTATTTTATTATTAGTTATTACTATAATTACGATCCCATGGAAGCTAATAACAGTACTAATCTACGACACTCGGTTGAAAATCGTAATTTAATTTCGTCTAAATGTAACTTTATTATTTTTTATTTTTTATTTTACTTCCTTTTGTAATGAAATATTTTCCTATCCTGCTCTGTAGTTTTTTTTTTAATATATATCAGTGCGTACAGGATCTGTGAGTATGGAATATAGTTATCATATGTTACTTAGATCAGTCATTGATATCCGAACCTAATGAGACGAGTGAATCTTTTTTCTTCCGTTCGTATACAACCTTGGCCATAAGTTGGGCTTGCGATATTTGAAAACGCTTAATGCATTCACTTTAACGTGCAAATAATTGCAAATATGTTGAGAAATATTGCAACATAGGTTTGGAGTGAATCGAGCAAAGTCGGGTTCGCAGAAGATTTGAAATCGACTCGTAGGCGAGATTTTTTTTTTTAATTCAACCCGAAAGGACTGATTACGGAAAACGAATCACCGATGAACGGTTGGATGGGGAGGGGGTTAGTGAGTAGCAGCAAGATGCACAACATTCACGTTTCCGAGGGTTCCGCGGTGGTGGCGTCTAAACGCGTATTTAACCCTTGCACCGCCGTAGACACGCGGAATTCACTACGGCTGCGGTGGCGAGTTAAATGTCGCGTACGACCCGACGGAGAAAATTTATATGTACACGGAACACACTAGAGTAATACATGTATATACATGTATAAATAAATGCGGAAACATTACAGTGAGTACTGAGGAGAACATCAGCGACGCGACACGTTTTAATTGCCTCCCAAGACTTTATCTCGTGGCCGACGTGTACACCGCGCGTACGTCATTACATTACGCATATCTACTTATACTTACTTAAGTTAATGTGTGTGTGTGTGTGTGTGTGTGTGTGTGTGTGTGTGTGTGTGTGTGTGTGTGTGTGTGTGTGTGTGTGTGTGTGTGTGTGTGTGTGTGTGTGTGTGTGTGTGTGTGTGTGTGTGTGTGTGTGT
>JAIPRK010001512.1:0-59646 GCA_025469195.1 Chaitophorus viminalis
TGTGTGTGTGTGTGTGTGTGTGTGTGTGTGTGTGTGTGTGTGTGTGTGTGTGTGTGTGTGTGTGTGTGTGTGTGTGTGTGTGTGTGTGTGTGTGTGTGTGTGTGTGTGTGTGTGTGTGTGTCTGTGTCTGTGTGTCTGTGTGTCTGTGTCTGTGTGTGTGTGTGCGACAGGGAGACATGAAAAGTCACTAATTTATGTGCTTCCCGTCGAAGTAATTCTTCTCGTCTGATTTATTCGAGTTGGCGAGTGCGTAATTTGTGCGTAAACACACGGGTAATACGCTCTTTCACGACACAGAGTTTTACACGCCATTGCCACCCCTAACCACATTGTCTTATTATGTGAACATATTATACATGTATATGATGTACAAGGCATATATCTTATGCGGCATCATATGCTTTTTACTGATTATAATATAATATAAATAACAGAGAGTACCTATTGCCGAAACGATTAGGAACAAACGGTTCTGTATTTTTGAACATCATCATCTTTCTAAGAGAATTATTTTTGCGTCTAGATTATAATATGGTAACCTACCTATCGCAAAATTATCGACTTTTGGCTTTTCGACAACACTTTTATTTTGTCATATATTCTGCTTATTTTTTATGGTCATTTTTAAATTTTAACAATGCATTTTCTCACTATTTTCTTAAGTCCACAGCCATCTAAAGTTTGATAAGTTAATTAATAGCTAATTGGTTAAATTAAACGGATTACATCTGGCTAACTTTTTTTAACGTTTCGTTATTAATTATATAATATAGCATTTTGAAAATAGAAATAATGGTACCTACGTCTATTCATTTTTTCTCATTTCATCGTACCCCGATCATTAAAATCCCTTGAGTACAACGATACACCCTGTCCGTGCAAAATTATATACACGTATAAATGTATAATATCTATATAGACGCGTACTCATTAAAGGTCCGTGGGGTTTGACGACGTTAGCGGAAAGTCGCGTGCTCTTCGATATAATTACACCGTGAAAGTAATGCGTTTCTTCATCAGTGATTGTCGCTCTATGGCATACACAGATATTGTACATAATATATACATAGGGTATTTCACCGAGATCTGATGAATGCAATACCTTTTGTTCTAATCAACATTTTTTTTAATCTTAATTTTTACATATATAAAAATTGACCGGACAAGGACTCGATTATCTGTACAGTCAGGGGGTGAAGTGCACCTCGTTCATAGGATAGATTATTATAATGGATTTGTTAAATCTGAATGCAATGCTAAGTATCATTACATACGAAAAACGATTCTGAATGGTGATAATTTGTTAGTCTAGAATAGGTGTATATAATATATTATGTTATATTTAAATTGTAATATTATAATGTTAATATTTGCACTTTAAAGGTTTATAAAAATTAACTGTGCCTATATATTTCAATATTATTTTTAATGATGGTAAAAAAAACTTCTAAAGAATCTTCTATTAAATTTTCAAGTATTATGTCCTAGCGAAATTTTTTTTTTCAACAATTATAAAAAACAAAACTAAATAAATCGAATACTTCAAATAATAATAATTAGTATTTATTTAGCAGTTTAAAATTATTTACATAGTATTAATATTTTTTAATAACACTGCAACATCTATCACTAAAGAATGTTTTCATGTTTCGACAAATGTGAGTCTCGGGAAAAATAAAATTATACACATACATAAATAAATATACAATAAATAATTATATGATGGATAAAAGAAAAATTAAGATTATAATAGTGTAGTTATCCTAAGGATTTACTTCGTTTGTCAATAACCATTTCTTTATTAATAATTTAAAAGTATAAAATGATTGACACTTTTCTTATAGAAGTAGAAATGTTTTCATATAATTTCAATCTAGTAATCAAGTATTGGTAAGTGAGATAGAATTTTGTTGTGTTTATTTTAGAATATATTATGTTTGCAGACCTCGTATTATATGTGATAATGACTAGTTGTATTACATTTTTTCTTGGTATGTAATATAGTGTTTTTCTAAATTATAATTATTTTACGGTTAATAAATGAAAGAGTATACATTTTTTGTTGGGAAAAGCCTAGATTTGTGATGTATAATTTTTAAGGAGGTATTTTGTGCTATCTGTTTGCAATTATTAATATAGGATTGTTCCGCACTTCCCCAAACTACTATACCATATTCAATTACAGATTATGTTAAAGTATTATATGTTTTTTTTTGCCAGTATATATTTAAAAAGTTTTTTGCCCTACCTATTATAAAATGTGTGCAGTTTGTGTAGTTTCACGTTAAACGTCTGTATTGAAAAGTAAGTAAAATATTTTGAAATAAAAATTAATGAAATAAAATACCAATTGTAATAACTGGTAAAAGTTTTAAGTATCAATGACTTATATTTTTTGAATAATAACAAATACTTAAAATCGTTTAAGAATAAAACGTTATTTTAGGCAATTTCGTAAAAATTAAATTTTCAGACGGTCATAAATATTTTTTTCTGAAAATCTTGTTGAAATTGTTTTATAAATATTTGAAGAAAAATGTATGGATAATCTTGCCTTGAATTTTTGAACCTCAAGTATGAATATCAAAAACCTTATGAATTTTCAATTAAAAAATAACTTGCAAATTATTGTGATTTTAATATGTTTTATAAAAATTTCAACTTGGATTTATAAAAAAAAAAAAATGCGTGAAACGAACATGACGTGTTTTTTCTCTATTAATCAATCTATTATATTTCTAAATACTGATACTGCATTTCCACACAATCAGCTCTGCAATGTGAAAGTATAATTAATGCTTTTGGTTTCATGTAGTTATAGTTTCCGGTAGTTGTAAAGGGCACGTGTTTCTGAAGAAAGTATGCACAAAAATATTCCTAAATATAGTGTTTAATAATTTTTACTTCTATTATAAAGTTTAAAATTGGCAAAGTTGTTACTATTTTTTAAAATATCTTGGTCTTTAATAACGTATAAACAAAATATTGCATTCTTATGGGACGCCTGACAGATGTCAAACATAGAAACTCTTGTGTATATAGAAAATATATGAAAGGACGGTGTATAAAATAAAATAAATATAGCAGAATCATAATCATAAAATATTATGATAATAATATTATCCCGGTGTTATTAAATTTTTTTTATACAATGAGTATTCATTAGGTATGTCGAATTGGTTGAAATTATCACTCTTACATTTAAAAATTTTTTAAATAATTTTGAATTTTTGCAAACATTGACATTATTATAATAAATTATTAATTTTACATATCACACACTTTTGTTTTGTAATGTTAAAGAAAAAAATTAATTACAAGTATATTTAATTTTTTTAATTATATAAACAACACATAACAGACATATAGAAATATAAAAAAAAAAAACCGGAAAATACTGTTGAAAATTATTTATTAAATACAAGGAGAGTAGTGGTTAGAAATTGGGACCAGACTCAATCGCAATAAACCTAAACATTTCTAATTCAGTATTGTTTCTGTATTCATGCGTTCGGCAAAATATTTATCCATAGAGACAATAATAATGCGTTTCTTACAATTTGAATACTTAGGTGAGGGTAGAGAAGAAACTATATAGTTAATGACTTGTGAGCTACCAGGTATAGACGTGATGGACATATGGGTGCAGAAAGAGGGGATCGCCTAGCTGAGGAGGATTGAGCCAACTGATCACGCGTGGAGCCTCGCCACGCCATTACACAAACAGTCAGTCTCACTCCCGTATCACATAAAAAGTCACTATACACAATTATTGAATTTAAGTGTGGTTACTTCAACAATGTGAGTGATTAATAAGATAAATAAAATCATTTATACAAAACGACATTAATCATCTGCAGTAGTTATACAGTGGGACGCCCAAAAAAAATCTAATACAGAAAATTTCAAAACAAATAAAACGTGCCAAAGTGTTCCAAAAGATTATAATATGTGTATAGTAGAAATTGTACAAGATTCAATACAAAAAATATGAAATTAACTAGTATTAGTTATATGCATAATATTCATTCTAAATTGTCTTAATTATTTTAAAAACTACAAAAACAAGATAGCAATTAGAATTATCATAATAAAGTTTATTAAATATAAATATTATAAAAATTTCACAAATATTTAATAAATATTTCCCAAGCATCATAATTTATGATTACTTTGAACATACAATTTTTTACTATGAGTATTAAATAATAATTTGAGAAAACATTATCAACATATTATAGTTTAAATTGTCATTCAACATTTTTAAAACAATACTTTATGTATTAAAAGCAACATTGATATACATATGTACTTATATAAACACTTATATAAATATTGAACAACAAAATAAAATAATAAATAACAAAATATGATTAAGATTCATCAATAATTTATTTTTCGTTATTAATTTCCTATTTTTATTTTTCTATTAAAATGACAAAATAGGATAACAATTACAATAGTAGCATAATATAAAGTGTATTAAACATAAAATTTAACAATAATATTAAAATATTTTACAAATTAAATTTAAATTACGATAACATTTAATGTAGGTTTCTAGCAAATTATTTATTTTGACAATGTCGAACTCAACGCATTCATACAATAAATATTAAATTATAATTTGAGAAGATATTAATAACATAATTTAAGTTTTAACTTCAATTTTTTTGAAATTCAAAATTAATTCTAGCAATATTATTCATGATTTTAAACAAAAATTGAAATATTTATAGACACCTGTTCAAACAATAAATATCTTTAATAATAATTGAAAAAGTTCCTAAATCCTAAACAATTTTTAACTGTTTAAATTTTTTGAGTAGAGCGTCTTTTTCATCATTAATTTCAGAATGCTTACGGGTATAACCTTGACTATCTAAAAAGTCATTATCTAGACCATGCATTTCACAGAGTTCGTAAAGACTATATGTTTTGATATTTATACTTATTAGTTTTGATTTATTTATAATCAAAATATATATATTTATATAATTTAGAGTATCGTAACAGTTTAACAAGAAGGTTCTGTTTAAATTATGTAGATAATCTGAAATATTATAACCTATAATATCTGGATTAATATAATTGTTTTCACAATTTGAAGTAAGTTTTAAAGCAATAGAAATATTATCGACAGTTTCTTTACCAACATTTTCAATTGCTTATTAATGTTATTAATGTTATTAAGGTTAATAATTAATGAAATATAACTTCACTGGAATTAAAACTTAAAAATTAATCCTAATAATCATTTAAATGTTTTTAAAGATAAAATGGAAATATTTATAGACATTTCTTCAAATAATAAAAAACGAAATATGATTAAAAGGATTCCTAAATACGAGTAATTTCCAACTGTTTTAAATTTTCTTGTGGTGCATCAATTTCGTCAATAATTAAAGAATACTTATGTGTAGGACCTTGACTAGCTACAAAGACATCCTTTAGATCTTGATTTTCACAGAGTTCTTGAGAAATATACGTTTTAATATTTGAAGTTACTAGTTTTGATTTATTCATAGTAAAAATGTACGTATTTACATAATCTAAAGCATCGTAACAGTTTAATAAAAATATTCCGTTTAAATGTTGTAGAAAATCTGAATTACTGTAATCTAAAACATCTGGATCACTCCAATTTTTTTCACGATTTGCTGTAAGTTTTAAAGCAATAGAAATATTATCGACAGTTTTTTTACCAACATTTTCAATTGCATTGATGATGGATGTAATATCATTAGGGATAATAATCCTTCCCTTAGTAATATTCATTATTTTTTCCAGTTCTGATATAGCCGATTTATACCATTGTGTAGATTTTCTCAAACGTTGGAATACTTCGTCATTGACACAGTTTATCTCCGTGTGCTCAAAGTAAAATTTAATTATTTTTGCTTGACGCCAAACATATAGGAATACAGTATCAATAACGGTTTTTTCAATAAGTGTATGAAATCCTATAATTGTTTCTATATTTAAATTCCAAGGTAATAACTGGTTGTACATCTCTAACATAGATAAACCTTCATCATCAAGTATTACAATATGTTGTTTGATATCATTCATATTATCAGATCCAAAAAATTCAGTAAATATATGTATTCCACTTAACCAATCAAATGTAGGCCAAACAAAGATGTCCTTAGAGACGTAAAACTTTTTCAATTCAGTATAGATATTCAGTATAATTAATTCTAAAGATTTTTTTTCCAGCTTAACATTGTTGAAGACTTCATCATTATTTTTCGTCAATATCATTAAGTTATTTAACAATGTTTTTTCTTTTACCGACTGTTTAACACAATGTAGATTGTACAACATATCTCCATTATCATTTGTATCATATTGACAACGGATGTTTATAAAGTAAATCCAATCACTACACAATGTTAAATACAATCTGAATATACTGTCAACGATGGTAATATCATTGCTACTCAAGTAATACAGAATCAAAGGAACATGTTTACAAAGTCTTTGGTGCATATCGATCGATAATACATTTTTCATTGTATCATAGTCGATACTTTGGTTTTTAATGTAGTTATCGTTTTGAGGACTATAGGAATCCAATTTTCTAAAATGAAATTCAATTCCCTGTAAAACGACAACTAATAAATTATTTAATAAATGAACCATGTTATAGTGATTCTTGATGTTTTCGCCCAATCCACTAATTTCATTATTACAAATTGTTTTTAAAAACATTCGACCTTGTTCACAAATGATTTTCTTTAATCCTCGATTAAGATTTTTGATTTCAGTATTTTTTTCATCGTAAGTAAGTAATAATGACTCATGCAGTTTAATTTTTAGATGGTCTGAACTGAAATAATCCATTAAAATTGATTTATGTTTCCAAATACCACTGGATATCATACCTGTTTTATCAATTGTATTCACGATTATGAATATTTTCTTCATAAATGACTCATCAATTTTTGCTGTAAGACATTCGGTCTGTATAGTATATAGTTTTTTCCCCTTAAATGGTCTAGAGAACAAAGTAATTTTTTTAACGATATTTTTTAAAACGTCTTTCATATCTTCGGGCTCATCCAGAGCATCATTTTCTGTAAGGAATGTTGTGCGCAGGGCACAAAGGTCCGAATGTAATGAGAGTATTTTAGAATAGTGTCGGTGAAAAGTTGGTGTACAAATATATATAAAATCGAGACACCGTGAAGTAGATGAGCATATCGTTTTTACATATTCTGATTTCAATAGTTTAATTATGTTGTGTAAATTTAAGTTTTCAAGTTGTATAAGATAATGATTAAACATTTGTTTCAAAATTATCAACAAATTATTCTCCAAATACTGAATATGTGTATGTTGAATTAATTCACCACACATATAATTCGACATTGAATCATCAATAGGTAATAAGTCATTTTTATCAATGCGATTGTAATATTCGATTACGGTATCAATCAGCTCTATTTCGAAACCAATATTCTTATTTTCGCTTACAAGGGCATTATTATTAATATTACTTACCGGTTGATCGGGCGCACTGCGCACTAAAAATTGTATTACTTGAATAACTAAAATCTTAAATAAATACATTTTATAGTGTTTAATCATTCCACTTCGTGACTGAACAAGTATCCACCGAAACATTTTAATGTGTTCATCGCAATCGGTAATTTTTACCAACCGATATGTTATTTATTCACCTCTAGCTCCATTGGAAGAACACTTGAATATACAAAAAAAAAAAACGAAACGGATGGGCCTCGCTTTGCTGTACAGTTGGGGGTGGAGTACACCTCGTTTATAGGATAGGTCATTATTACAATGAATCCATTGTAGATTTGTTAAATTTGAATGCAATGATAGATATCATACTACACGAATAACGATTCTGAATGGAGTTAATGTGTTTGTCTAAAATGTGTATATAATAATACAGTGTTTTATATTTAAATTGAACTATAATACAATTTCGTAAAAATTTAAATTTAAAACAGTCATAAAATTTTATCATTTAAGTCCGATAGAAATTTTTTTATATATATTTGAAGATTTGATTATGGACAATCTAGTCTTAAAATTTTAAACCTTAAGTATAAACAGAAAAAATTTTATGAATTTTCAACTACAAAATAACTTGCAAATTATTGCGATTTTAACATATTTTATACAAATTTGAACTTTATGGGCTTATAAAAATAATTTGAGTGAAACCATTTCCGATATTTTTTAGTTACAATTAGTATAACTTATAATTAATCCTTTAATACATTTTCAAGAGATTTCTGACAGCAAAAAAAATTTTATAGATATTTTTAAAAAAAAAACTTACACAAATCAAAAATTTAAATTGTCTATAAATGAGTCAAAATAAGTCAAAATACTTTGAAAAGTAATCCATTTATAGAAAACGCTAATATAATGATTTGGTGAAAATTTCGAGTTGTTGCGGTTTTTCGTTTTTGAATTAGAGCATTTTAAAAAAATTTATTTTGTAAAAACGTGAATTTGCGTAAAATTTCCCGTTTTTTCGTAATTTTTTTATCGTTTTTTTCGATTTTTTCAAAAAGTATTAAAAAAGTTTAATTTTTGACACGCTCAAGTACCATCTATATTTACTTTCCTTTCAGAAAAGTTGCTGTTTAAGAAAATCGAAGCATTTTTACTGCCTAAAACGTGATGACAGACACGAAAATGAAAAAGTAAAAAAACAAAAAAAATAAAACACACATCATTGTAAAACCAATAGATTCCATCACTCCGTTCAGAATCTAAAATATATTGTGGAAATCCATAAAGACTTCTGTGTGTTTCTTTGCTCACTATGAAAAAAAAAATTGTTTTTCTTGGCCTTCTGAAACAAAGGAATTTAAAACTGTTCAAGTTTTATGTACATCATGTTTATAGTTTTATGCTAAGAATATGTATAGTAGAACAAAGTTATAGAGAATTTGTGTTGTTTAGACTTAGTTTAATGTTTTTTTTTCTTTTTTTAAAAAAATATATTATTAACACTCACTCAAACAAGTCGATATATATATTAATTAATTTTAGGGTTTAGGTTGTGTAAAGAATTAATAAATTCTATTTACAGTGCAGCTGAATATCATTAGTGACTTCTTTGTAAATTCGTAAGTTTATGATTGAGTCTTTGGTGACTGAATTTATTATCCATAGCTGGTGTCACTTTTTATTTTACAACTCTCCAATATCGGCCTTGCTATCGGATATCGTTCTTGCCTTTTTTTATTATTTTATACTATTTTGTTATACTTTGTCAACGATTTATTTCCATCGATATTCATGATACATCACGTGTTCCAGCATTCGTCTTGGAATATCCCACTGCAGCTAAATTTTATAACTGCAGTTAAACATTTTACTGGGAAGGCAATGCTCAACGTACTAATCTAAAACAATAATAAATTCATCAACAGCGGAAAACAATTTGTTAAACTTGAATGAAATGATAGGTATCATTGTGTTCGAATAACGATTCAGAACGGAGATGATATGTTTGTCTAGAATAAGTATATTATATAATATATTATGAAATTTTTAAATTTAAATATTATGTCAATATTTGTTTTTCAATCGCTTATGAAAAATAATTGTGCCTAAGGATTTGAATAATTTTGAAATGACAGTAACAATAACTTCTGTGGAGTATTCTATTAAATTTTAAAGTATTCTGTAGCAGCCAAATGTTTTTATGGACAATTATAAAAGAATCGAATATTTCGAAATTATAAATGACCATGAGTTACTTAAATAATTACAAATGACTCAAAAAAAAAATGCTAATCTTAACAACTGGTAAAAATTTCGAGTTTGTGCGACTTATACTTTTTAAATAATAGAAAATATTTTAAACCGTTTGGAGATAAATCGTTATTTTACGCAATTTTGTAAAAAAATTAGATTTCAAGTAGTCATAAAAAATGTTTCTAAATTTTTTTTTTATGGTTCCCTAAAAATTTTTTATAATTTTATGAAGAGTAACTTATGGATAATCTTGTGTTAAAATTTTGAACCAGGCTTTTTTCGATGCTTTTGAAAAGCATTGAAAAAGTTTGATTTTGACATGCCTAAGTTCTATCAAAATTCATTTTCCTTTCAGAAAAGTTGCTGTATAAGGAAATTAAAGAATTTTTACAGTCCCAAAACGTGATAACGGACACCAACAAAAAAAAAAAAAAATAAAAACCAATAGATTTCATCACTCCGTTCAGAATCTAAAATGGAAAACATAAGTACCAAGCCACATGCAATATTATTACAAATTTTTATTTTCTTCAATATAAATTCTAAATTATGGATACAATATCCTGATATTATATTAGATTTTTTTGTTTTTTATTCTTTTGCTGTTATCAAAGGCGTTTATTAAAATAAAATGCTGTTCATCGAACTATATTATAATACTCGTATTATTATTACTATAGTGAAATTTTAATATTATATAAACACGTAGACATTGCTGCGCATTCATTCCGTTTGATTGAATAATTTATGTCAATTTAGTATAATGAAATAACACCGTGGACTTAAGAGGGCGTCACACCTGCATGTATTGTCTCCGTCATACAAACATACAACATGGCAATTCTGCGTTCAGTAGAACTTTTTTTATGCTGTTAGCTTTAATATTAGAATAATTTGACCTTATCGAACTTGAAGGGAAGTATCAAGTATATTATCTGTGTTTTCTAGAAAGGTTTATTACGAGATTTTCATTTTCAAGCGTGTTATTATGATTTATGACTGTAAAATGATTAATTAAAAAAGCAGGTGGGCCTCGCTTTGCTGTACAATTGGGGGTGGAGTGTACCTCTTTATAGGATAGGTCATTATTACAATGGATTTGTTAAATTTGAATGCATTGATAGATATCATTGTATATGAATAACGATTCTGAACGGAGTTAATATGTTTGTCTAAAATGTAAATAAAAATATAGTATTTTATATTTAAGTTGAATTATAATGCAATTTCGTAAAAATTTAAATTTAAAAGAGTCATACAATTTTTTCTTTTAAGTCTGATAGAAATATTTTTATATATTTTTGAAGATTAACATATGGACAATCTATTGTTAAAATTTTGAACCTTAAGTATAAACAGAAAAAATTTTATGAATTTTCAACTACAAAATAACTTGCAAATTATTGCGATGTTAACATATTTTATACACATTTGAACTTTATGGTCTTATAAAAATAATTTGAGAGAAACCATTTCCGATATTTTTTAGTCACAATTAGTATAACTTATAATTAATCCTTCAATACATTTTCAAGAGATTTCGGACAGCAAAAAAAATTTTATAGATATTTTAAAAAAAAAACGTACACAAATCAAAAATTTAAATTGTCTATAAATAAATCAAAATAAGTCAAAATACTTTGAAAACTTATCTATTTATAGAAAACGCCAATATAATAATTTAGTGAAAATTTCAAGTTGTTTTGGTTTTTCGTTTTTGAGTTAGAGCATTTTAAAAAAACCGATATGATTTGTCAGTCTAGAATTTTATATATTGTATTATATTTTACATGTAATTTTATGTCAATATTCGCTATTCAAACGCTTATAAAAAAAAAATGTGCCAATGGATTTTGATGATTTTTGAATGACAATTAAAACGTCTTGTGTGGAATCTTCTATTAAATTTTAAAATATTTTGTATGAGTCAATTTTTTTTATCACAGATTATAAAAAAAAAAATGTAAAATAATTCGAATTTTTAAATATTTATAAGTGGCTTAAAAATCAATATAATATTTTGAAAAAAATATGACATAGAGGAAATATCTATTTTAACAACTGGTAAAAATTTCAAGCGTCTGCTACTAATATTTTTTGAATTATTACAAATATTTAAAATCGTTTGACGATAAATCGCTATTTTTCGCAATTTCGTAAAAATTTAAATTTCAAACGTTTATAAAATTTTTTCCTTTTGATCCGGTAAAAATTTTTTTATATATTTTTGAAGATTAGCTAATGGACAAACTTATGTCAAAATTTTGAACCTTAAGTATAAACAGAAAAAATTTTATGAATTTTTATCTACAAAATAACTTGCAAATTATCGTGATTTTGACACATTTTCTACAAATTTGAGCTTTATGAGCTTTTAAAAACAATTTAAGTGAAACGATCACCGATGTTTTCTAGTAAAGATAAGTTAAGCTTATTATAAACCTTGTATTAAATTTTCGAGAGTTTTCGGCCAGCCAATTAAATTTTATAGGTGTTTAAAAAAAAAAAAATTACAAAAATTGAAAATTTAAATTGTCTATAAATAAGTCAAAATATGTCAAAATACTTTGAAAACTTAACCATATATAGAGAACTCTAATATAAAGATTTGGTGAAAATTTCAAGTTATTGCGGTTTTTGGTTTTTGAGTTAGAGCATTTAAAAAAAATGTATTTTGTAAAAAAGTGATTGTGTGTAAAATTTCCCGGTTTTTCGTAATTTTTTTATCATTTTTTTCGATTTTTTAAAAAAGTATTAAAAATTTTGCATTTTTGACTTGCCCAAGTACCATCTACATTCACTTTCCTTTCAGAAACACACATCATTGTAAAACCAATAGATTCCATCACTCCGTTCAGAATCTAAAACTCATATCTAATATAAAAATAAAAAATTGGTATAAAACCTTTCGAGATGACACAGATAATATACGTCCCTTTAAGTTCGATAATGTCAAATTATCCTAATATTAAATCTAATAACACAAAATTAATTCTATTAAACGAAAGTTTGTTATGTTGTACGTTTGTAAAACGGAAACAACAAATGCGGGTGTGACGCCCTCTTAGAGTAGATCAATTCGAGTATTTTTTTCAAAAAAAAAATATAAAGTATCATGAACGTTTGACATAATATTGTATTTTTATTTTTATTTTTTGTTCTATAGGTTATAATACTTATAATTCATTATAAAACTTTAATTTATATTTTTATGTATTATACTGAAAATTAACTTTCAGTAGAAATTTAAAAACATTGTCTAAAAATCAGATTCATATCTTCAGCTATTTTGATTTTTTTTCCTGGTAAAATTATGAATAAATATTAAATTCAGTTTTTTTGAAGAGCAGTTCTAATTATAATAATTATATACACAAAAAAAAAAAAAGAACCGGATGGGAACTTCCTCTGCTGCACAGTAGGGACCTCGTTCATAGAATAGGTTATTGCAACGAATGTGTTAAATTTGAATGCAATAATAGATATCATAATTATTGTATACGAAAAACGATTCTGAACAAAGATGATTTGTTAGTTAAAATTATGTCAATATTTGCTCTTGCTATTTTGTATATTTTGTATATTGACAATACTGAATAAGTATGGGATTTATCGTTTTTCTTATAATTAATACAGCCTTTTATTAAGTTATGAACTTTTTTAATTTTAAAAATAATTTTTTTTCGCTCATTAGAAAAAAAAATCATATTGATTAGATATTAATTATAAATCGATGTTTTGGAACTACGAATGAAAAACAAACAAACCAACGAGTGTGAAAGTATTGACTTTGATTTTAAAAATGTTTAGATTAATTATAGTATTAGATATTATTTTCTGGATGCAGTCAGTTCATTTGCTTTTCTGCAGTACAGCTAGGTATACACTGTAGTAAATATTTTTAGCTGGTAACCTGCAAGTCTCGTCCAAGATTCGGATATTATATCTTATAGAATTGGTCAATCCCCTTCGCATCCCATACAAATATACGTCACCCAGTTGAGTTATGTAGTGGAGTTGTTTATACATATTATTATAATATCACGAGCTTCGTGACGACAATATGCGACACAAGAAAATATGATACATTATTTATTTATTTATTTATTATATATATTCAACGGACGATAAGTCCTTTATAAGAAAAGATAAAAATATTCAAAAATACTACAGACTAAAGAGCATTTCATAAAAACATATAACAGAATAGAACAAAGTAAAAATAATTAGGGTAGTTTTCCAAAACATAAATAATAATTAAAACAACAATAAAAGTAATAGGTAAATGAACAGTAAATAAAAATATTAATACAGTATAAAAATCGATAGACGATTCATCTATTTAAATTATTATTATTAATGTATTGGCTTTGAAAGTATAACGAGACATATTGAAAAAAACAAGTGTGGAAGAAATAATATTGGCTAAAAAAAAGGGCTCTATGGAGGAATGAGTTAGTACCAACGTTTGTTTTGTAGAATGGGATTTTAAACAAATCTAAGTTACGTGCGTTTTTACGGGAAATACGGAAATTTATCAAGGCTAAGATCTTAGGACAAATAACAAAACCGTTTAGAATGTCAAAAATGAACATTATGTCCGCTAAATAATATAATATTATAATATTATATACACATACGAGTATATCAAAAACTGTATTTGATGAGCAGATGTGCGTGAGGCGAAGAACCAAAAAGTTTTCAGTGTTTACGCGTGACAGGTGCTGGATGGGTTGTGACGTCCGTGGGGTGCGCTTCCGTCGGACATTGCTGCAGGACTATATTATATTATAGTGTTGTCTCGCAGCACGTAGCGCCGTGTGCCTTGGACCTCTATTAAAAAGTGACTTGTTTTCGCTTTTCGCGGGCGCACAGTGACTGCGTCTGTCGCGCTTGACAAATAGCTTTTGACACTTTTTGTAAACATGCGTACACACACCTAAGCGTTCATGCAAACGAATACAGTTTACGTGTCAAGAATTCAATTCAGGCGCATTCAATTTCATAATGCCAGACGAGCGCACAATAACCGTCTTTGAATATATTTAATAAAATATACATAGAAGTTTATTTGTTTATTTGTGTGCGTGTGTATACGCGACTATTGTGTGGAAGAAAAAAAAAACGCGGTGGGGGTGGAAATAAAACAACCACCGATTAATTTCAAATATTTCCGATGTCAAAACATTTCCTTTCTTCCTCACCGCGTCTTGCTGTTCTTCGAATTACGCGTGCTCCTCGAAATTAATCTGTGCGTCGATGTTTTATGATTGTTAAAGTTGGATGAATGTTGAAAAAAAAGCACAAATTATTAATCGGTTCGAACGACCGTCAATTTTCAAAGTTTTCCATGTTGTCTGTGTCGGTGTTGCTGGTAATAAGCAAAAAGAAAAACACGGCTTTCGTCGCCTCGGATCAAGGGCTTATATATACCCCGCGTGGACTCCCGCCTAAAAATCTCAACGAAACTTAATCGATTAAAAACTTAAAACAGGTCGACTATGTAATCCGTTCTCGGATAATCACTAATCAGTTCCATTTGCTATTGTGTTCAAATAATTTGTTCAACATCTATAGAGGATTGGGCAAAATGCCAATTCTCACGATAAATCTGAAATGAGCGAATTAATCAAGTCTTATTGCACGAATTAAAAAGACTTTATTCCATTTTTAATGATTAAGTGTGATAAAAATATTATACAATTAAATTATTTATACAATATTTAATAAAATATTCTTATTTCAAATAAGTAAGTAAGTTTATAACTCAGTCCTTTATCAGATGAAAATTGCTTTAATCAATTTGATATTATTCATATTATTTAATAATTAAAACATAAGTCATATGATAATAATCAGACTTTCAAAAGTTGAAACTAATGATTAAAAAAAGTAAAAACGTTAAACCTGAACTAAAACTACTTTTATTAAAAGGGAGACCTATTTTTTCAATTTAAAGGATTGAAACGCATCCCTTTTTACAGTTTTTGAAACATCAGGAAAGTGGTCAATAGGTAACTGCGGTATATACCTATACGTGCCAACTGAAATCTTCAACCAAACAATGAAAATTATTTTTCTTCTTGAAGTTCTTATTCGTTTCGGATGTTGGAAACCATATTGGGTATTGTTTCTCTTTCTAACGATGATCGAAATAGTTCAATATAGATGTTACAATAAACCAGCCCCAGAGATTTTTTAGCCAAAATATCCTTCGTCTATCAACATTTCTCAATGAAAATGAGATAAAAATTAAAAATATATCAATTCATACCGTCGATGTAACATTGCACAATCGTTGTCATTGCTTGGAACTTTTAAATATGGCGATGTGTCTGCCTCTGTTAGTTTCTTTTACTATATGCACTCAATATGTCCGACGTTTTGAAATTTCGCAAATTTTTTTCGTTTTTAATTTATTTTTTTATGTGAATTATTATTGCGTTTTCTCGCAATTGCCAACGTACTACTCTCCGTGTCGAAATTGAGTGCACTTTGATAATACTCAATCAACTATCCAGAGTATATACTAGCAGTATTTTCACTGAAATTTGACTAAATCTACTCTTAAATATATACAAGTAAGACATAATTATACATGTAGAGTGTTTTGTTTGTTTTGAGTCCAAATATTTGGTGTAACAGGGAAAATTTTTCATCTTATGTGGAAAATCCTCGATGAATTTTCATTTTTCCCTACTACATAAATTGTCACAGTACTTTTCTGTGCATATTGGACTCAGTGTATCATATTTTTCATTTATAAAATATAAGAGGACTTGTTTTCTGTGAAATTTCGATTGAAACGGGACACGTATGAGCCGTATACTTTTTTGAGAAATAGAACATATGTACATAATGATTAATGTATTCTTGTATATTATTATCCACAATGTAATAATTACGGATCTAATGTAATAATATGTAAACAAAACAAAAGTCGTATAACAAAAAGAAAAAGAAAAAAATGCTTAGCTTTCTTTAATAGATTTACATTTTATCCTTATATCTCTGTCCATATTATAATCATTCCTAAAGCCTTTTCTTTGTTCATATTTTTACTAGCTTAACATTATGTCAGTCTTTCATGCTAGTGATGATTATGCAATAATTTTGCTGTTTTGAGTGGCAAATGGCAGCTTTTACCAAGTCGTTTGAGTGGATGTACTCTGTTTCCAGTTCAAATTTTCAGTAAATCAAAATATTCTATTGATATTTTCTAATTCAATTTTGTATTAATTTATGTTCGTCCAACATTTTTTTGTTAATTGCTTATACTTAAAATCTAGAGGGAAATTTGTTTTTGTGCCTGGTTAAATTATGGTATTATATTTCTTCTTCACATCTACACACATACAGGTATTCATCGAAAAAAGAGAAATCCTTTAAATTCGCATCTACCCCACTACCCCAGTGATTTGGATACAATAACTACCTATTTATCAAGTCAATGGTAAAGGAGTTGAAGCTGGTTTTCGAGCTCTGACACTCTCAGAAACGCATAATTTATTTTCAATCTTAACTATTCACTAAATACACAATACTCTCTTATTATAAAATGATGTTACATTTAAACATACGATCCGAACCGAAAAGAGTTAACGGCAATGGCGTACACACGGGGGGGGGTTTGGGTGTTCAACCCCCCCTTTAACTTTTTAAATATATGAATATCTATACGAAAATGGTTAAAATTGTACATAATTTACTTTCGTAACATATTTGTAGAAAAATAAAAATCAAAGAACCGTTACTGCTGAAATTATAAATAAAATAACCCAAGAATATTATTCCACGAAGTATAAATACGATTTTATATTATTTTCTTGAAATTATGTTTATGATTATTGATTACATGGACGGGTTACGGGAAGTTAATTTTAGATCACTAACAAATTACATTTATAACTGATAATATAATTATTATTTTGTCTTGCTTATACCATTGATTATAAATATTGATACTTGATTATAAATATAAGTATTTAATATTTATTATCAATGCTTATATAGTATACTTATGGGGCATGGGCAACGGGCTACGGGTACTTATTATACGACATTACATTTAACCGTTTTGGCGTTTTGCCGTTATAATGTATTTTACTCTAGTAGCCTAGTCTATACAAGGCCGGATTTAAGCATAGGCTATATAGGCTGTAACCTATGGGCCTTCACCACATCATCATACAACTAAAAAAAAAAAAAAGCTCCGTCTAAATATTTTTCATTCTTTTTCAGTTTTCTAAAATTGGTGTTGTGTAATAAAATATACTATATAGTGTGTACACTGTAGTAATATTAATAAAAAGCGTTGAATACCTTTTTAACTACTCTGTGGTAATTGAATCCACACTTTAATATACTATATTTTAAATGTTATTATTTTCGGTCAAATAACTAGAAGTTAGAAAGTTGCAATACCCTCGATTTTGGATAGAAAATTATTTGAAAATGTTTTAAAGATGGCTTAGTTTATCAATTTGTGTGTATGCCCTTTCTATTTTCTAAAAACTTTCTGGTAGGGCCAACACCACAATTGAGCTTAGGGGCCTATAAATTCTAAATCCGGCCCTGAGTCTATAGATCATAGTTCTATACCGTTGTATTGTTATTTGTTAATAAATAATAATATTAAAAATGTTCAATAAACGGCAGTTGACGTTGGACAATTTCATGTCATCAACTTCTAAAAAGGCTACAAACGCCAAAAGCAGTGAGTATTACTTAAATATTTAGTATATACATTTTTTAAACAAAAGTTTTTTTCTTGTTATCCATGGCATTCTTATTATTATTTTAATAAATCACGTTTAATATGAATAAATGGAATAATAGATAGCTTCTAAAATAAATTATTTTATATAAATTCATCTATTAGACAATTAACAATATTAAACAATGGCAATTTTTATTGTATAATTATATATTTGTATATACAGGACAGATTGGACGGGTTGACAATGTTGTCGGTATACCGTGGTACATATAAGTATGTCATGAAGAGGTTATCGATGAGTTGACAAAAAGACCAAGAAAACTAGATCTTGTACTATAAAAATTAAATGATGGTTTTGATAAATATATACATGTGATTTTTAATATAACCTCCTCCCCATTGAAAATATCTGTGTACGCCACTGGTTAACGGTAAGGGCATTCAGTAATTACGATTTAAGCAACACTACGTGCGGTCGTCTATGAGATACATCTTATTAATTATTATTATGACATAACATTTGGGCACGTACTATTACACAGGATGACGACGGAATAAGCGTTATCCAAACGATCCAGTTGATTATGTTTTAATAATAATTATGTATTATGATTTGGCGTTTACACGGTGGCTGCGAATAATAATATTATTGTATCATGCGTAGTTCAACGAAGCCGTGACCATCGGTATCCATTTTGCGATGACTGTAAATTAGCAAACCATTCATGTGTGTGTGTGTGTGTGTGTGTGTGCAGATCTGTTATGGCGTTATATGTACAATATAATTAATTGACGGGGTCAACGGTAACGGAACTAATAATTAGCGACGCCGTCGATGGAGCCGCGGACGACTATTATAATAATGTACGTATTGATAAATCAATATTTTATTTGATACGATATAAACATTGGCTAGTACTAGGGTACACGATGTTCACTATAAAAATCATACCCCTGGTAAAATATCCTAGGAAAAACGCTGGAAATTTCCCGGGGGCTTATAGTTATCCTTGGAAAATCATATCCACGGTAAAAATAATCTTACCGAGAAGTAAGAAGGTATGATTTGACTGCAACACCGGTACTACGAGCACATATTCTACGATACTATTTGGTACGATTATTATTATTATACGACCATCACGATAATAAAGGTAAATAAAATATAATAGATTATTGTTTCAGGCATATTAGACTCATATATTTTCTTAAGACCAGACAAACATTTATTAGAGTGGTAATAAATAAACGATTTTGTTTTTTATGAATTCACTTTTCCTATTTTCTCAAATAAATATTTATAAACTATTTTAAACACTTCTTGAAAGCATTTCAAACTTTCAAATCCATTTACTCAATGGCGTATAAATATAAGTGGCGTACTGGTGTCGCTGTACATATTCATTAAAACTGCAAACACTACGATATTATTGGCTGATTTTATTTTTTTATAATAAATATTGTAGTGTTCGATTCTGAGTAAAGCATGGAATGTATTGATTTTACAAATACATTTTTTGTTCCTTTGATCAAACATTAAAACAGTATTTTTGTACTGCACCAAAAGTTTCAAGCAATTGAGATCGGATAGTGAGGGAGATCGTGTTTTCCAAGAAAAAAAATTGTTTCAATAAAATAAAACAAAGGATAATATTTAATTTCGTCGTGCACATCTGTCACTTAAATGATGACTCACACGAGGTACATGCTTTGAAAATAGGTCCTATACTTTAATACAGCACAAGTTTACTATCACAATCATAACAAGGGTATTTTTATAACGTGAATGTGTGCATGTGTGATACTGTGATTATATACAAAGGATGGGTCCCATCGAATTTTTTTATAATCTTTATTGAGATTTATAACGTAAAAAATGAAATGGCAAATGAAGAATTTTGAACATACCTAACGGTATATTATAGTACATCTTCTAACAATTATGCACTATAAACGAAAAAATATACTATAAATTTAATATAAATTATTATTTTTTTACTTCGTTCTCGTAAAATTCAACATTAAACTAGAAGCTACTGCGTTGAAAATAAAATCAATATTCGAGAAAAAAGTGAAGTGTAATCGCTATTTATTATTATTTTTTTTTTTCCGAATATTTCAGCGGTTTTAATTAAACTCCGAGTTTAAGTATTTTCCAAACACTAGTATTATGTATATTTATTTTTTGCAATCAACACGCGTTCATATATTGTTGAATAAACTTGAACACAGTGGAAAATTTAAGTACTTAAAGTACCTACCTACCGCACAAGCAAACCTTGGTAAAATCACAGTGTTCTAGTATTCCACTGTAGCTAAACCTCTTTCATTATACGAGTAGGTACTCGATTTTCCCTGCGTACATGTATACTATAATTATTATATGCAGTGTTTTGACATATATATATATATTTCTTTACTTTAGAATACTACACTCAATAAGAATATTGCAAACGCGCTGGAGTATTTTATGAAAATACGCTCAAGACGTTTTAAATAATATTTGCGTCGACAAAGCTAACCTTCTTTTCCCTCCCGATAATTATAGCATAAGTCCAATGATAAATGTGGTAGTTGTTACATTCTTGCAACCGAAATGTAGAGAAATCGAAATATCACCTAATAATATAATAATACATTAAACAATACAAAATAAACAAACCAAAAAAATAGTCACGAATTTAATAATTTATAACCGAATAAATTGTTTTTGTATGGTTTTGGGACCGTAAAAATTGCAAGTAGATTTTGACGAACGTTCGAATTAAATAAATAAAATTAATTAATTGCCTGAATTTTCATAAAATAATTTTTAATTAAAGGGGACACGATAACCATTTGATTAAAATTTGAATATTTAATTTTCAATCTTCAGAAATTCCGAAGATCATCCATATTATGATCTACGCCCGACGCCGGGTAAAATATTAGTCACCGAGTGCCCCGGACCTGAAATGATAACTCCTGCGTTATAGAATACAAATGCTTGCGTTTACTCAGATGGAAATAGTGATTAAAATTATTGCGCATTTTTGTGTTCAATAAAATATAATATCGGCCTGTCTCGTTTGTCCACCAGAAAAATACAAACATTTGATATTATTATACTGTTCTCATGTAAATGGGTATTTAATTCGTACAACCTGCGCTTATAATAATACGTACAAATGATGTCCAAATTTCAGACGTATTGACTTATCAATACGTTCACAAACAATGTTTTACTTTTATTATTTCACTATAAAATCTAAGGCTCATAAATATCGATTAAAAATTTAAAACATTTGGTATTATTTACATTTATAATACACTATTGTTTCACAGGTTTTCAATTGATATATGCAAAATATACACATACCAGTATATTAAGTGCATCGACATGTAGTTCATTCGATTAAACGATAATACATAGATCTGTGATAGATATCCACTGGTGCCGACCCGTATAAAACAATATAATACATAATATTATGAAAATCTATGGGGACGGCGCACTGCAAGTATCATGAGCTTAAAAAATAATTTATTGATTTTTATATTATTCTTGATTTACGTGGTCATTGGGTGACCTTATAAAAAGTTTTTCCTTCGGTATCAACACAAACTGGAAGAGCTAAAGCAAAATGGAATTGTTTCTACTAATGACAATACTTGTTTTGTTTCTTCACATTTATTAAATACATAGTGAGCAGTGGTTAGATATATAGGATCAGATTCAATCGCAATAGACCTTAACGTTTCTAATTGAATACTCTTTCCGCCTCTACGCATTCGACAAAAAAAAAAAACTTATCCGTAGAGACAATATTAATAATGCACTTCTTATATTTTAGTTGAGGGTAGAGAAGAAACTATATAACGACTCACGTACTACCGGGTATAGACAAGGCAAACATATGGGTGCAGAGAGAGGGGATCGCCTAGCTGAGGAGGATTGAGCTAACTAGTCACGAGTGGAACGTCGCCACGCAATTAAGCCAGCAGTCGGTCTCACTTCCGCATCACATCAAAAGTCCCTAGGTACAATAATTAAATTTAAGTGTGGTTTCTTCAACGATGTGAGTGATTAATAAAACAAATAACATGATTTATACCGAAACGAAATTAATCATCTGTAGTCATACAACTGGACCCACAAAAACAATCTAATACAGAAAATTTCAAAACAAATATAACGTGCCGAAATGCGCTAAAAAGTTGTAACATGTTTATAGTAAGTTGGTATGTAAAAAAATTGAAGCATTTTTAATGTTTCAAAACGTTACGTCAGACACGAAAAAAAACACACATTATTGGAAAATTTAAAATCTTCTACGAATAACATTTCAATTACTATAACATTTAATTTTCCGCACCTCATTTATTTTGGCAACTTAGAATATAACGCTTTCGTGCTACGAATATTAAATTATAATAATTTGAGAATATATTAAAAATATATAAACTAAGTTGTAACTTGTCTTTTATGGAATTGAAAATGAATCCTAACATTATTTTATATGTTTTTAAAGAAAAATTTAAATATTTATACACACCTATCCATATAATTAATAACAAAGAGTGATTAAAAGGATTCTTAAATAATTTTTAAATGTTTACAGTTTTTTTGTGTTGCGTATTTTCATCATCATTTCCAAAATGCTCATGGGTATGGACATGATTATCTACAAAAACATCATCTAGAATTTGGTTTTCATAGAGTTCTTAAAGACCATATGTATTGATGTTTTGACGTAGGTATATGTTTTGATTTACGAGTATTTACAATCGAAATATATGAATTTACATAATTTTAAGCATCATAACTGTTTAATAAGAATATTTCGTTTTTTTTTTTCAAGATTTAATGAAAGTTTTCAGAAATTTTAAATGCCATTGATAATTTCTTCACCAACGTTTTTAATTGCTTCGATGATGTCTTTAATACCTATTGGAACAGTAAACCATCCATCAGTAGTATTCATAATTTTTCTCAATCCCAATGTTGTCAATCTATAGATTCTATACCATTGTGCAGACTTTTTCAAATGCTGAAATACTTTGTCGTTAACATACCCAACCTCCGTGGGTTCAAAATAATATTTAATTATATTTGCTTGACGTCAAACGTATTGGAATTTGGAATATATATTATCAATAACGCTTCTTTCAGTCAGTTTATGAAAACTTAAAATTATTTCTATATTTAAATTCCAAAAAGCTGATTATTTTACGTAAATGTACAATAATATGCTAGTGGACTGTATTTTTATTTAAACGCATAATTTATAAATGTTGGTAGTGACAGCATTACATTGTTATATACAACGGTATGGTTGTTATATATAACGGTTGATCGTGAGAGATTGATTCCGCTTTATTTGCCCTTTGGAATGATTTAAAATTTCAATAACACTAATAATAAATACTTGGTTGATGATCGCTATCATTATCGTAATATATTTTAGTCATACATTGGTATTAAATATTAAATACTGATTATACATCTTCACGATTTAATGTTAAGATATGTTGTTTTATATCATTCATATCACAAGATTTAAAAGATTCAATAAATATATACTTAACCATTCAAATGTAGAACAAACATAAATGTCCTTAGACATGTACCAAATCTTTTTCAATTGAGATCAGAATAATTACTTCCAAAGATTGTTTTTCGGCATAACATTGTTGAAGACCTTATTATCATTTTTCGTCAATATCATAAAGTAATTTAACAGTATTTTATCTTCTACAGACTGTTTAACACATTACAGATTGTACAACATTTCTCCATTCTCATTTTCATCACATTGATACCGAAGGTTAAAAAGTAAATCCAACCACTGCAAAATGTTAGATACGAACTGAATAAATTGTATTTGATGATATCATTGCTAGCCAAATAATACAGAATTAATGGAATGTGTTTACAAATTCCTTGGAGCATATCGATCGATAAAATATTTTTCATTGTATAGTCGATAATATTACTTTGGTTTTCATTTTCAATATCATTTTATGGACCGTCAGAAAACCCCTTTCTAAAATGAAATCCAAGTTTTCACAAAACGTTTAGTAATATCTCATTTAATACAAACGAACGATGTTATAGTGATTCGTGATGTTTTCATCATATTTTTTGATTTCATTGTTTTTAAAAACATCTGACTTTGTCTAAAAATAATTTTTTTAACCTTTGATAAATTAAGTGTTTGAATTTTAGTATTTTTTTTTTTTTTCGTAAATAAGTAAGAAGGACACTGGCAGATTAATTTTTAAATCATGTGGCTGAAAATATTCCTCTAAAATTGATTTATTTTCCCAATCATCACCGGGTACCAAATCTGTGTGGTATAATGAAAACCTTACACTTGTATATTTTTTACACACTACAATAAAATAAAAATTGGTCTTCTCCATCATACAAAACCAAGAACATTAAAATGTTTTCATAATTTTCATATACGAGTATTTTTATAGACTTTTAGGAACGTTGTTTAAAATCTTATAACTGAATGATGTAGATAGTAGAATTAACATTAATTATATTGACTTACATAATTTAGTTTTGGCAACATTATTATTTTATTATTTCTGGATAAAAAAAGTTTTTATGATTACCTATATTTTTATACCATCGTTGAAACTTTTGAAACTAATTAATTTTAAAAACCACGTATAATAGAATAATGCCATCAGCAGTTAAGACTTGAATTATAATGTTTTATTGAAAGTCCTATTATAATAATATAAGGTTGGTTTATCTTACGGTTTAAGGTGCGCATTGTCCTTTGTATAACTTATTTCGATATCGAATTGAAATGTTTAAAACTTTGAAGTAAGGCTTTTGCAATCTTATTATTTATCGACAATCGACACGTATTCAATTTTAATTGGAATATTTAATAATAATAAACGCTTTACAGTGTACGCCGAACGGGTTTGACTCTTCCAAATAACAGTCACTATGACTATACTATACTACTTACGTCATGCTTGTGTATAGAATTATTATCGTACTAGACTAAAATATACATATACCATGGTTGCAGTAATCATTTATACGTGCGTCTTATCGTTTGAAATACGTTAACGAGTATAAATTAACGGGGCGGGGGGGGAGAGTTATAATTGTGATTTGTGAGATTTTCCTAAACTTTTTACTAATAAATTTTAAATTTTAATTTATTAGGAATACAAATTACATTACTGTAAATGAGCAGGAACAATAATTGATTAATTTTTTCATATTATATTTTCATATGCCAACTACTGTTATACTCCAAAACGCAAAGTTAAATAAAGGCGTTTATGAATGTACAGTACATAAATATTAAAACTATTCAACCCCCGAAAAGAATGTCTGGTTACGCCGCTGGATGTGTGTATGAAATCGATGGATGATGGACAAAATAAAATAAACAATAATCATATCATACCGCAAGTCCGCACACGATTGCAATTGTTGCACACTGAAATTAGCACGGCCAATGTAAGCCATCAGGTCCAATGTCACACCTCGCTCATCCATCCGACACAGTAACGGGGGACACACGCTACGATGACGACGTTCGCTCGGTACGATTTTTGAACCGGTCCGTCTTTTCCGTCGTCACCGCGGACGCAATACATATTCGTCCGCGAAAGTGAATCGTGGTTTTTATATTTATTTTTATTTATTACCTATTGATTTAATTGATGAATTAACTTATTAAGTCTTCAGTACTAGAAGTATTGATTTCTGAGAATAAAGCTCAATAAACTAAAAAAAAACCTGATGGTGTGATTTTAGGCTTAATAAATGTACACAATATTTCAGAAAACTGATTTCACATCATTATTTCACAAAAATTGAAAAATGTATACATCGAAATTCTGAAATAATCTTCTGGTATGTATTTGATGAAATACTTGTTCTTCTTTTTTGATGTTTTTTAAGTTTTAGTAACATACAAATATCATTTAATCATTGCATACAATAGATCACTAAACTTAGTTTTGACTTTAGAATGAATTTTATGTTTAAAGTAATAAAAAATTAACGGTAGGCAAAATAAATTCATGATAATCACCGATTTATAATAGTTGCATTTTTGCATACCTAATACAATAATTAAATCCAATTCGTTTTCGTTATCAAAACAATCGTATCCTCGTATACTTACCCTTAAGGCCGTAAATCATAATACAGTTTGATATTTATGGATACATATACGTTCGGGACTCCTGGTTGAAAATCAATGTCGCTTCTCGACTTCGTGCGGCCACATAAAGATATTCGATATCATACGTTTTGTATGCATCTTTCTGTTCAAAAATAAAAATGCCAGGTAATCATAAGTATGATTTTGTACTACCTCTTCGAATTAGGTACGTAATGTTCACAGTGGTATCACTAAAGTTCTGAACATACGTATGATTGTTTTTTTTTTTTTCATATTTGACAGCCTTTATTTTTTGTTTGTTCGTGACAACTCCCTCCCCTTGTACGCCAGGAATATGGTGTCCATCGGGTCATCCTTTTATGCTGTCCAAGAATTTTACCATTTCTTTTAAACATTTACGATTCACACTTCTTTCTTTTGTTATGGTATATATGGTGACACGTCAGTCGTCAGTACACTAACGAAGACATCTATAAATAGAAAAAAATAATTATTACAGATATTGTATATTTTAAAATCATTTGCATATTATAAAAGTTGCATAATTAAAAAAAAAAACCCCTTTAGGAAAAAATCTTTTTGTGTGGTTTAGTACTATATTTCTACAATTCAAGAGATAATATCCTGTGCAATATATTTTATATTCGAGCACTACTCTGTTTATATCCAATACTTATAAATTATTCACTACCCTTTCGATATTGTAGATCAAAATGTTCATATAACAATACACCCCTCTTCGAAAAACGAAATTAAAAATATAATATGCTAATATTTTTTTTTTTTTAAAAAAAGTAAAACAACCAATAATATTATTATTACGATGGTAAAAAATATTAAAAGTTCGTCAGTAAAATGAGTTCCGGCAATACAATAATAATGTTTGAAAACATGTATTTACCGAGATTTCGAGTATTTTTACATAAAAAAAAACTACCATAATATTATAATTAGAATTTAACTTCTACCTTAACAACACAATATTATACGTATATTTTTATATAATACACTATCGAAACAATATGAGTTCAGACTTTAGCTTAGATATGATGATAAAAACACACTACGTTGCATCATTATTTCGTTGCATACAACCAATGGGCATTAAACCACATATTGTAAGAGAATTCAGTTTAAAAACTATTTGATAATAAGCGTTAAAAAAAAAATTTAATTAAATTCGTGATCCATGTGCATAACACTTCCGTTATATATTAAACTATTGTACTAAAGTCAATGTCCTTTTATTTTAATTATTATAGTTATTATCATAATAATGATAATAAATGTAATGACTAATAATGATGGGAAACGACATAATTTTCAAATTTTATGTATCGTTATCGTTCCGATTTTTCCAATATTGTTTTGTAAGTTGTACGATATCAATATCGTATTGAAAATATCGAAAATTCAAAATACAAATTTTAAATATTTTCTACCTAGTACTTATTAATTGTTCTTAGTTCACACCTTTGCTTAACTTAGCTAGTTGAGGATAAGAAAAATACTAATTACATTCAGACAAATAAATATCATAATGCCTAATGTGAATTTTATAAAAAAAAAATTAAAATCCCAATTTAACGTATAAACTATAAACTATAAACTTATAAACCAATATCAGTATCGAAAATTTATTTCGATATCCATATCGTGTCGAATTATTAATTTTGTGGCTCATCACTAATAATAACTATGATTAAGTATTCTGAATATGGTTTGTTGTGTAATAATTAAAGATGCAAACACGAGCTAATTAAAAATGTATTTTATTCCTTAGCTTTTTAACTTTACGAATTAATTGATTTAACTATTAACTTACTAAATTAACGTAGATTAAACAACCATTATTGTAATAAACCAATAACACACTTTTTTTAATAGTTTAGAAATTAATCCATTGTATTACTCTTGAAATCTTATTGGATAATTTATCGGATAATACATGAAGTTAATAATTGTTAAGTTTGGTTAAAATCCGTTAAGGTGGTGTATATTGTGTAATGTGCAGCGCGACAATTATAAAAATATTTATAAACTTACTATTAAGAAAACCTATTAACATTTGTGCACACGGCGATCAAAAACACGACACGCATGAATAGAGAATTATAAAAATCCTAATCCATTTTTCGAATAATAAATGAATTCTCGGAATCACCTACAACGCGCCAAAAACGGTCAACGAGCAAGAGCAACAGATATATAAAAAAGAGCTCCGGACCAACCATGAAGGCAGACGTATCAATCCAGACATACCAAGAGGATCAGAAGAATCCAGTCATCAAGCTCAACTTGTATACGCACATTAAACTTGTTCAAATTTGTTGATTTACTTAAAAGTGTTAAATAAAGTTTACATTAACTTAATAAAAGTATTTTATATCATTAAATCCACTGACAGGATTGTTTAACACTTCGTATTGTGTTATGCTGTTGAGAGTGTTGAGACCCATCCTCGGCACGTAACAATTGTATAATAAATAAAAAAACGGTTCTATAATTGGCATTTATTATGTAGATAGTCTATAGAGGCGGAGGCTAGGAATGTCTTATTATAAAAATACAAAATAAAATACTGCATAATAATAATAATAATAATAGTAGTAGTAATAGTAATGTATTCAACATAAATATAAAATTAAGAAATGGCAAATATTATTTCTTCTTTTATCCAAGTACTAACACCATAGGTTTATATTTCTCTTCTCTTTAAACATTGAGAGTTTCATCTATTATATTTGTCATAACAATTACTATAAATTAAACGTTCTTGCAGTATCCCCTTTAACTAACTATAAAAGTTTTTATCATTACTCTTTGAATTAATAATATTTCACCAATGCAGCAATATAAACTACAGTGAATGTATAATACTTAAAAATCGAATATAAGTTTGAACCATCTATCCGTCTTGTCTTGTTTCGGACACCTATTTTTACGTCCTTATTGTTGTTGTCCGTATTGTCACGCCAACGCCGATATTTTACTAATAATTTGTTTTGAAAATATAAACTCAACTTGTTTACTACATGCAACATAATATTAAAATATTGACAACTAATCAATAATATAACATGTGTATTGTGTTTATGAGTTATTATTTTAATATCGTATATTTATTGATTATTCTTTTACCTGTAGACAAGTCCCTACACTAAAAGAACCATAAAAAAAAAAAAAAAAATACCAAACAGAGTTCAAATCTCTGATCTTAGAGATAGATTGTCATAATTTGTAAATAAAATACTAGATAATATATTATAATGAAAGTTAATTTATTATACATTAAACGTTAAAAACTGCATACGACATACGATTTTAAGTAAGGCTTAGTTGAAAAATGCATTAACCGAGTAACTTCAGATTTATAGTAAAGCGATATGGATCTATTTTATAAATGTTTTGAAATTTTAAACAGATCTCATAGATCTCATATTGTACACAGATGAGCTAAGATGGCATTTATTGTCCAAATTTTTGATTCTACCTTTTAATAAATTGACATAAGTACTCCAAGGACGAATTGCTCGAGATCATTTCTATAATTGTCACACATCGGTTATTAAGTTATTTTTCAACTAACCAATTTGTTTACTGTGCAGTTATAATCTAATAACTAAACCGGAAAACTTAAAGTTTGGTACAAAAAAATTGTATAAACAACCGTTTGTCATTTTATATACATAATAATAATAAGTGACATGCGTCACATGGATTTCCAATAAAAACCCGTTTGGTGTTTCATATATACAAAGATACATAAATATTATATATATATATATATATATATATATATATATATATATATATTAGGAAGTGCGTACTATGTGCAATGTGCAGATCTGCAAATGTTTAAACTTCAATACAAAGATAAAAGCTGTTTGGAACTCATCATCTCGCTTTGACTATCTTGGAGCGGATGTTCTATCAAGTGTTATAAACTTAAAAGCTGTAATAAATCATCACTTTTGAAAAAGGATTTTGTTCGCTTCTCGACTTTCACGTGCATATAAAATATTAATATAATTTTGGTGTAACGGATTATATATAATACTATTTGGCTTATTACTATATACCATAACATTTTTCATAAAAGCAAAACCACGGAATTCTATACCAACTTAAATGTGACGCGTTCATCATAGACTCTAAAATAATAAATGGTTATTTAATGACAATAAGATAAAATAACTGCTTTTAGATCCCCTGAAAATCCTCAATCTTCGATGACTCTCCTTCCGACCAATTCAAATTAATTCATCCCCCCTCAGACTCTTCCACCAGGCTGTTATTGGAGGGAATCAGTTTTCATGGGCTCATACCGGTTGTCTTAATCGCATGTTATCGCATGTTACGATATTATAAATAGTACTAATAATATTATTTATGGTTTCTTTCGTGGCCCGCAGAGAAGGTCTGTGTTGGAATGAAACCCTTTTGGACTGGGCTCACCGACAATAAATTGTAGATTTGCGGAGAGTCTAAAACCATGCCTTTTTATCCTACTCGTGACGTGATAAACGAACAAGCATTCGACTTAGAGATTCATAATTTTCAAAAAACAGGGACGGCTCAATTAGTAGGTACATTTTTAAAATAGTTTTAATTTTTTTTGATTCTTCAAACTAGTATTATATTTGAAAATATAATGTATTATAAATTACAATCATGCAGAGTGGAACGGACAAATTGGTATTTATAGAATTTAATTTTTCGATAGACTCAAAAACCTTAACCGAATATCTTTGTACTTGTTTCTTTCAAAATATAATTTACTTATGATAAATTGAGTGTCAGACTGTTAAAGCCTTGAACAATTTATTGTAATCCATCCCGCATATCCGCCTCATGCTAGATTTACGTCTTATTAGGTATACGTTCCCAACAATAACTTTTCACCTGAATAATACTTTTCAAATTTGATTTTTTATACAATTATACATTTCTGTAAAACGTATTAACTTAAATATTATTCTACGATCATTTTTTGAGTGCTTAAACTTAAAATTAATTTTCAATTTTTTTAAAAATCTGTAGTATTAAATGCGACATTCTGCTTTACTGAAGAAATCAATATACCAAAACGGCTTTCATCAGTTTTTCATAAAATGGATTTCGAATTTCTTAAATTTTAACAAAACATACAACTTATTAGTTCCTATAATCATTTGTTGAAATCTCATCATATTTATTTATACTTTATATTATAAAAAAAACTTCAGTAGTCCAAAAATATAAAATATGAAGTCTTACAGAAATATAATATTTATATGAAAAAAATCAGTTTTCCAAAACATTATTTGGAAAAAATGTTATTGGAGAGTACAGTCACAGTATAACGGTAGTGACACATGTAGACCTACGAGCTCAAATTAAAATTATATGAACTCGTTCTCCTCTAAACAGAAATATATGAACCGCTCTTATAGTTAGAAAAAGTGATTAACAGTTTTATTACATCAGGGATTTTTACAATCGTTTACCGGTAAAGGATATTTGCATAGTAAGCGATAAATTTTATTTGAAATTTGAAACGTTCGACCGTGACGATGATGAATACTTGATTATTTTTAAATAATATTACGACATATTCCTCCCTATAGTTAATAATGCTATAATTTGATAGATTAAGCAGTGTATTGCCTGGAACTATAATATTTTCTTGTCAGTTTTCAAACCACGACGTAATGAATCACGATGAATTTGAAAATATTGAACTTCAAAAATAAACCATCGCGTAACTTAATGAAATAATCTAATTATAAATAAATGACTAGGATTACCATGATCGCTGGAATGTTATACGGATTATTTTAAATTCAAAGAAGCAATTAAAAATCACACTTATATCATGTGATGATTAAATTATATATTTTACGAATTATGACTTATGTGATGTAATTGAAAACCAAGAAAGCCTATTTCATTTTTATATTATCGAAAATGCTGTAAGTATATGGAAACTTCACTTGAAAATATCTCTAATTATCTCTCTCTCTCTATGGAAATTTTTATTGTACTCAAACTTACGAGAATCATTTCTCTAATACGGGAATCAGACAAATTATAAGCAAGCAAAAGTCTATGTGTCTAATTTAAACATTTGTTATAAAAAATTACCGAAATTCACCGGTAGGTTAGGTAGGTGCATGCTACCCGAAAATCACTGTTGAGGACTTTAAATCACCATGTTTTTTATTGCCATTTGGTTATTAATTAATAGTATACACAGTTATTACTATTATAATTATTATTATTATTATTACTAATTTCAACAACATTTTGGCAAACTGTTCAAGTCCAAAAGTCTGTTCTAATATATGACTATATATGAGTAATAAATTATAAAGTTCTATCGGTTTGAATTTTTAACTCCTTTTCTGTTTTTGTCGTCCGTGCAATTAGTTTTGTTTTTTGAATATTAATTCACTTTTTTTTCCGTCAAACATAAACTTTTTCAATAGGTACGTTTTTGTTACTGTAAACCTTTTACTTTTATTTCAATATAAGCGTGTATAAGGCTCATGGTCTAATGATTATTTCGACGACGAACACTGCAGCGATAACGTGAAAATTCCCGACTTTTGTTCCTCATCGTGATCGTCCCTATATTTACACCTAATAATACTTGATCTCCTTAATGGCTGGGGGGAGGTCGTGATGTATAGGTGAGTATACTGGAGTGCGATGACGTCATAATGAACACGTAAGTCTTATGCCCAAAGTCCTATCGTCTGGAGTGCACGGGATATAATGGTCGTAGAAATAAAATAAAAACGGGACTGGCGAGCAGACGTCTTTGCGGATTGAATAAACGCATTTATTATTTATAGTGCATTCCGAATAGTTTCATTCTTGTGCACACATGTACGACGGATGTGCCGTAAAGAGGTGGATGGATATTAAACAATGGCACACGGTCGGGTGATGTTTATTTTATTTTTTTCACCCTCGCTCATTAACAAGGTATATATAAATAAGCTCTTCTGAAATGAAATCGAATAATTTATTTCAATGTTATCCTGATAGCGCAGCAGTCGGTTTAAATATGCATAACTCATCGACGTACTTCGATTAAATGCGCGTATAACACGGCACATGTCATATTTTATATTATAAAAAATGTGATAAATTTTATAATATATATATATAATGTCTAACGCTTGTGTTATTGGAGATTATACGTCGATTGTTTTTACACTCGCGAGTTCACCTAGATTATACTATATAGTATATTGTATATTATTATTATTATTATTATTATTATTATTATTATAACATAATTGATATACATTTTTATCATCATCATTACTATAAATCATACTATTATGTATTATAAATAAACGTAAGGAGTCTTGTGATCGCGGTACTCTCTGGGGTAAATTATAAAATATATGCAGACCGAGGGCTCCCAGAACTTTTCTGAGGTCAATACGCGGTGAATAACGAAGACGCGCAGAGAATCGGTCACTGTATAACGAATGCATTGCCGGGTACTGTACGAGTATAAAACCATGTAGAAGAGGTAGATACGCGATAAGAACGTAAGCAGTCTGTGAAGTATATTATAGTAGAACTATGCAGTGACCGTAACTAAGTATAATATTCTCTTTAGTCTTTAAATAGATGTTAATTAGGATACAGACTATTCTTATAATTAAACTTGCATTCATGCATACTTCACCTTAAATATCTCCGTATTATTTGATAGTAAGTTTTAAGGGAATCGAAGACATAACAATTTGTAATAATCATTACGATATGGTTATATGGTTTCTTTTCCTTCAAAAAAAAATGCCCACGTAATAAAAAGGTTGATACCTAATATTCCCGTTTGTAACTTGCCTTTGTATAATGCAAAACCATACAGATATTTTTAAGAACCGAACGGGAACTGCCTCTGCTATACAGTAATAGGTGGAGTGGACCTCGTTCATAGGATAGGTCATGTACGGGCCGGGAACGTATAATAATAATAACACGCGCACCCGGTCACCTTATACTTCGTACGCCACTATCTATACCGACTTCGTCGGCCACACGGGTGTGTATGTGTGTAAACAGCTCAATCAGACGTGGTTGGGAACGCTGCGTAGTGCTGTAGTGTGTGTAAGTGTGTATATTTGTATTTGTGTGTAACTTACAGACTAAGGAAAAAAAAAAAGGTAACTAAATATAAATAAAAATGATAACGCAAATTATGGTAATAATTATTGCAAGAATATATTAATTGCAAATAATAATAAATATCGGCTCTTTTGGTCCAACAAAATATAAATCAATGATAATTATTAAATATTGCCCTTCTGGCACAAGAATATAAGTATAATAAAATAAATGAATAGTAAAAATGGCAACTGTAACTGGTAAAAATAGGTAATGTAATATAACAAAATAGTAGATTACGGCCCTTTTGGCCCAAAAAGGTAAAATATATAATAATAATAGTTGCCGGTTCGGCACAACCAAATGACAATTGATAATATTATAGGTACAGCTAAATAATATTATAATAAGTAAAATAAAATAATTCCTAATGCCAATTGGGCACAACTAATAAATAATATAAATACAATGATAATATAAAAGAACTCACAATTTGTCGGTGTACCGCTGGCCAGCTGCAACCTGTACAGCTATATATAATAATTGCACACACACACAAACAATAAAATATAAAAATTACAACACGTTATAGATGTTAGACGATTCGCGTCTACAAACATACAACAATGTAAATTATGCGGTGATTCACGCCTATAATTTGTAGAATAATACAATAATATAATTATTAAGCTGTGGCGATTTGCGCTCACAAATATAATATTAACAACAATGGCGATTCGCGCCTATAACTTATAGAATAATATAACAATAACCAAGTAGCGATTCGCGCACACTTGAAATTATATAATAATACAAATTTGGCTATTTGAGCCATATAATTAAACAATGTCAAGAAAAAACAGCGAACGGACACAAACGTTCGTCTTTAACGTGCGGAACTCGAGAGAGAGTCGGCCATGATACTCGCATTCGGCCGGCGGGTGAACATAGACAGAGACGACGGGAACAATATACAATAACACACGACACATTAAAATAATCTTATAATTCACAACACGGATAACAAGTTATATAATATAATTACATCAATGGGTAGAGGGTTTTGTGTGTGTGTGTGTGTGTGCGTGTGTGTGAGGCCGGCCGTCATTATAATTAGGACAGTTTCCCTAATTAGGTGTCCACTGCCGCCCGTACTGATTGCCATTCTTCAGTTGGCGCAACAGGTCATTACAATAGATGTATTAAATCTGAATGCTATTCTAAGTATCATTCATACGAAAAACGATTCTGAACAGAGATAATTTGTTAGGTAGTCTAAAAAAGGTATATATAATATATTATGTGATATTTCAATTGTAATATTATGTCAATATTTACACTTCAAAGGCTAATAAAAGAATAACTGTGCCTATGCATTTCGATAATTTTTAAATGACAGTAAGAACAACATCTCTTTTTTTTTTGTAATTCATATGGCATATTGTTATTAGTTGGTAAAAACTTTTAAATAAACATATATAAAACTGTAAACAAAAGAAAAGAAAATACTATAAGCTATAAAATAAATATAAACATATCATATAAATACAACAGAGTGACTGCAACACATCTCTTGCTCTAAAGGTGAATCATTCAGGGTACTAAGCCAATTTTGTGCCTCGCTGTCTCCCTTGTGAAGCCCTACTATCCCTCCTTTATACTTTGTTAGAGGAATACCTCTGCAACGTTTTTTGATGGTTTGGACCTGCCCACACTCGCAGAGTGGTGTGTCTACCATTTTCCATTTATGTAAAAGGAAATTACGTTTTCCTTGTTCTGTTCTAATTCGGAACAAACTGGGGGTACAGGGCAAATGTCTTTCGCACTTCTGCTTTGGCTTTGGTGTATAGTGCTGCGGAATACTGTGCCCCAGTATGGGGGAGGAGTGCGCACACGAAAAAAGTAGATGTGGAATTAAACAATACAATCATAATAATAATATAATAATATCAGAGAATAATATCAGGTTGCGTTCGGTCAACGAAGGTGCAGTGGCTCTCGATACTTTCAAATATAGCCCCACCAGAAATACGCATATATGCAGCAACGAAAAAAATATTAGAACAAATTAAAAACTTTACACACCTCCCAGTGCATAACGACATATATGATGCGCCATTTAAACGATTGAAATCTAGACACCCTATTTGGTCTATCGAGAGTACAGCAGATGTTCCGGAGGATTTGTGGAAGAAAATTTGGAGAGATGAAAACGTCGTAAATAGCCTTCTCGTCAACGATCCAACCCAGAGAGTTCCAGGTTTTGAACTCCCACGTGCGTATGTGGACCGCTCTAAACAACTTCTTTGAAATCTACTATTAAAACTTTCAATAAAACTTTCAAATATTTGCGATTTTTCGTGTTTGAAAAAATGTTTGTCAAAAAGTGGTTTTGCGTAAAAATTCCCGTTTTCCTATTAATTTTTTAAGGTTTTTCTCTTTTGAAAAAACTGGTGAAGTTTACACGGAAAAAGGTCCGAAAAAGGTCAAAATCAATGCAATTGCCATCGTCTAGCTTTATGTTATTTCAAATTCTCCCGATTTAGTATTTACAATACTATAATCATGTATAGTACATTTCTTGTACAGATTCGCATGTTATAATACTTCTTACCAAATAAACCTCAATACCAAATAAATTATAATTTCATCATAATAATATAATATGATTTAATTATTTAATCATGAGATGCTACTTAAGCAAATCACATAGGACATTAATACTATTTGCTGTTGAAATTTTATTCGTTACTTTATAAACGCGAGAGTTTTATCTAAGAGCTTTTAAGAATTGGTGCGCGATTTAAAAATATCTTGCAAATAATTATTGAGGATGAACCGACATATGACAATACATAAATACAATACACAATATATTCTTACTCGAATATTAAGTCGAAATAATGATTTTTCTGAAATATGAGGTGTACAGAAATAATCAATGTCTAATTTATTAAGAAAGTTGAAAATCGTGATTTGCAGCTGTATCATTAAAAATTATAAATAGTAAAAAGTTTATCGATGATGTAATTTAGATTATTTTTTCAAGTAAAAATAAAAACGTAAGGTAGAATTCATAAATCCGACCATGAAATCGAATATTTAGATGAAAATCGCTTGATATTATAATATAATTTCTTGGTTAAACACCGAACCAAGCAATAAATTACTTATTTGAATTTGCATTTTCAATTTATCCTCCCCGCATTTATTATGGCTCTTTTGGCATTATTAAGTCATTTTCTTCTTATTATTTTTAAGTTGAGCGACAACTATGAAATTTTACGCGCAAAACCAAGACGGTTTTAGTTTTTTTTTTTTTTTTGTTAATTAAAAGATTCTTCAGACTTGAATCGAATTATTTTAAATTCATAAATAATAATCAGTATAAATGTATAATAAATTTTAATTAAAAATAAAGGAATTAGTTCATATAAATTGTGGTTATAATAATACATATAACGTAATGGAATTGTAGAGTATTTGACATTTACTATTAAAATATTTATTTAATTGATGTTGAGCTCAATTTATTAAAGTGAACATGGTATGATAAATGGTATTGCAAATAATATAGAAGATAATAATTGTAAAATTACATATGTACAAACACTACAAACATAACATTAATTAATTAACTTATTTACAATTCATTAAAATAGATAGGGTTATCGTTACGCAAACGCGTCGTACGATGAATGAGATGGTTCGTGCCGTAATTGTCATACTATGAGTAGGCTGAAGAAAAAGGAACTATGGACTTCAAGGAATGTGAAAGTATTCTAAAATTGACTAGAATGAGCATCAACTATATAGATCATTTAACCAACCTGTGGAGGAGCACTATGGGTTTTCTTTGAAACGGGTGCGACTCGTTTGCGTACATTTACCTTTTTTACGACACGTTTGCGCACAAAATCGAAACTCGTTTGCGCACACACATTTTCGATTTAAATAATAAAGGTACAACTCGTTTGCGCACATTTACCTTTGAGCAGAACAGCACATTTCCTTCTCACTTTAATATAGGCTTAGGACTATTTTTTTTGTACAGGCGTGATTAAAAATTTGCATGATGCGTGTGTCTCTTCTGAATAAATATATAATTATACTATTAATAAGAAGTAATAGTAGTCTATTAGTTATAAAATTAAACTATTAATAAATTGTAATAGTAGAATATTAATTATAAAATGATACTAATATTGATTGGTGGTATTTAAGTCCGATTTTCTGCATATAAGTTAAACAATCAATAATTTTATTTTTATATTCATTCCAAATATTTTCCAATTCCATTTCCTTATTAATTGTTTCTTTTCTTTTGAAGTTTATGGTTTTATTGTTTATCGAATTAACTTTTAAATCAGTTTCACTTTGAATTCCAATAATGACGTCGATTACTTGATGTATGTATGGATGAGCAGTGTAAAACTGACTTTTATAATGTTTGTGATAACTTTCCACGCCATTAGTAGTCTTAGAATTATTAATAGGTTCACAAACCCATAATGTTGGAGGAAAATTGCTATCTGATGTTATGTAATATTCTAAAATATAATCGGAAAATATAGAAGTAGTACTAAACTTAGTCTTTGGTGTTATTGACATAAGATCACAAAATCCATCAGAAACTTCTTCAGGGGGTAAATAACTTAATCCAAAAAAATGTTTCATCCATTTACCAATTTCAGAGTCATTGTTTAAGTACTCGCTCAAAAATATTTTGTGTTGTTGAATTTGTCTAAACCAATTTTGTCCTAAATGAAAGTTACAACTTGCAATTTTACAGTTAGGAAAAATTTGCAATACTACATGGAGTTATCAGTGTTTTGCAGTTTCCAGCGTATAAGTTTATTTAGTTTAATGTGTAAATCCTCTTCGGCTCTACGTTTTAAATTGCTTCTTACTACTTCTCGATGAATTGTTCGGTTGTCGTACTCGTCATAGGTATGCGTGTTTGTCATTTTTAAAACTTTATATTTTTTATTATTAACTAACCTTACTACAGCGCTCATAGAACATTTTTATTTGTACACCTAAAATGCGTATCACCAGATTTTAGAGTTTGAGATTCTCTAAATTTATAACTATCTATATTTATACACTTTTTACCTCGACACGTTTCAGAAACATCACAAATTTCGATATCCATAGTCACTAATCAATAGTTATAGTATCGATTTCTGGCAAACGGCTGCTTAAAAATATTATGTTTACTACACGTCGATTATTTTCATTGATGATAACACAGATATATAATAACTAGTGCTCGGATTTCAATGCATTTGCATCTTTTTTTTTTGGGATATCTTACGCGATGCTTACATCAGCTACAAATATGTTTCAAGTACTTCGCGATCTACACTGTTGACAACATGTATCTGAATCCGACAAATTTGTTGCCAACATTCGGCAACGTGTTGCCAACAAAATGTTGATTGGTCTATACGTACCTTAATGATATAATATTATGCCGATCATTTGTATTTTGTACTGATAATTCGTACCGATAATCAATTACTTTAGGAAGGTTCAAATTTAAAAATATAAAATATATGTTATATGCAGTGTTTTCGTTGTGCGCAAACGAGTCATTTATATCTAGATAAACAATTTTGATTGTTCGCAAACGAGTTGTACCGCTTCGAAACGTCCGTCAGCTAATGAGTCTGGATCGAGCGAACAAAAAACTGGAACGTAATCATGATGGGGGTGTTTAGTTTTAGCAAACAAGTAGTAAATGACAAAAAACCACCTTTGAACTCGTTCTATATGGGGTATGAGTCACAGACACACACTTTAATGAAGAACGGACTAGAGAGCAATATACAGTCTTGAACGATTTTTACAGCTTGGACTATTTAAATTATTGTTTCGTTCATGTCAACATCTGGACTCAAACTGTATAATCACTTTAATTGGTACTATAGGTTTATAACATGTACTAATAACACAGCGGTGGTGGCATATTGCATGTGGTTTAATATGTTCATGTTATAATATTGTGTTTCCATCGCCGTATATTTATTAACCTTTGAATTGTTAGCGTACTGCAGTTGTTATATTCTTTTCGTCTTCTTTACGCGACGTAAATTGATCGACGTCACTGATCGGAACTTTAACTCGCATGAAATTATATAATATACCTAATATGGAATGCTACACACCACCAAACCACTAAAGTCGTGGTAACCAGGCTCGGGATCCATAATTATATCATCATACGCGTAACGCGGGCTATATTAAGGTTCACTGTAATATATCATGGTAATAATAATATATAAGTACCCTCCTAAATCATAATCAGTGGCGCACATTCCATGTATCATGGTGTCGCAATCGCGACTCCTTTTGATTGGGGGGGGGGGGTGGTTAAATATTGTCCACAAAAATCGTTTTATACAGTTTTATGTTAAAAAGACAGAACTTAGAATAAAGAAACAGTCTAATTTCCATTAGTACGTTAGTACGTATAATATCATTGACCAATGTTTTAAAAAATTATATAACTACTTATAATAAATTTTGAGGTGGGTGGGTAGGTGAAATTGACTTCGCGACACGTTTTAAAAATACTTTGTGCGCTACTGATCATAATATTCATAGGTAGTGTATAAAATCTATATCCGTTTAATATTTAATATGTAAAACTCTTGTTCTCAAAAAACATTTTTTTCTATTTGTATACACATAAACATTATTATAAATGTATGATATGTAACTAGGTACGTAATTTCACATAACAACATAATACCACCTACTATAAAATACCAAGTGTAAAAAAAAAAAAATTATCAACTTTAACCATCATACTAATGTGTACATTATTTATACCGTTGATATGCTGATATATTATAGTATAATAGATAATATATGCATATATATATATATATATATATATATATATTATATTATATAGCGTATAGCGCTTACGTTTAGACAAGTGGAGTAGTACATGGCGTGTATAGAATAAACTGCTGGGAGTTTGAATTGTTATTATGCTATATTCTAGTTCGCTACTAAGAATGACTTTTAAATAATAATATTATGCTCATAAGCTAATGCGTTTATATCTGCGCAATTATAAACTATAATATACTGTAGTTCTAAAATTTTGAATAGGTACCTAAACTTTGTTTTAGAACATGAATTAAAAAAATTAAATGTTCCAGTTGATAAAAACTGAACGTAAAATAAAAAGAACAGTACAATAAACAGGATTTCATGTCGGCATAATATGTTGACCGCATACTTTGTAAACGTTTCGCGTGCGAGTGAAACATCATAATATAAACGTCCAATATGACAAGGAGTTTCCAGTTTAGGATACACACACGAGTGATGATATGCAATACACCGAGCTACATTAAATTTAAGTGCAACGTTGCAAGTTGCAATGTTCTTTACCGTTTTGTCTGCGTTCTGCGCAGTCCACCTTTACGACTATTATAATACGCACACGATATTACGCTCGTATACGAACAGATATACATATTTTACAAACGTTCGCTGCGTTCGTTGTCCGGAACGTGAAATCGAATAGACTATCGAAGTCGTAATTTATCGACTACAATGCCGTTTATTATAGCTTGCAGTATTTTAGAAATTACGTATTTATGATCCGGTGACTAAATTAAGAGGATTTTCCTTACCATGGGGTTTTTCTCGCTTCAAATTAATTTTATTCGTCATCTCGAGTTTTAATTTGAATTCATTTAAAACTATTTGAAAAGTGTTCAGAATAAAATTCTTTTCTCCACCCCAAAAAAAAAAAAAAAAATCCTAGATTCAACTACTGATTTGATTGCGTTGAAAAATATTTTTTTTTCTAGTTAAGATGGGTGTGTACTAAAATTTTTCAGGACTTGAAACACCAAAACATTTGTGGTCAATGATAATTTATGTCGTTCAACAGTTATATTGTAAATTACAGTGGAAAAGTTTTAATCTTCTTCAAGTCAAAAATAAAAGAGCAAAAGTTTTCACGTTAAAAATTAAAAAGCCAAAGAGTTTTACATTTCATGTTAAAAATTAAAGTGTTAAAGAGTTTTACTTTTCTATTAAATAGTCTAAATATTGTTTTGCCAAGAAAATTATTTGAGATCCTGTATACCAAACACTCGCATTTTATAAATAATTTTTTTTCTTAGTAAAATTTACAATCTCAAATGCACAATGAGTAAATATGAATGCGATACAAGTAATATTGCATACTAGGTACAGCATATTTTACAATTATTATGAAAAACTAAATGTAAATTATATACAGTACGTAAAATGTTGAGAAAAGCACCTACGTAATAGTAATATTTTCATGTATAGGTGCCTTATAAAACACTCATAAGATAATAAAATTCAAAAAAGTCATGTTATTATTGTTGATATTATCCATAAAACACATTGGAATTGGAAAATATTTATGAAATGCGGTGATGTTCACTGTTCACAATAAATGCAATCGGTTAAGTTTTCACTTTTAATTATGCATATTAATTCACAATCGGCATAATTATATTAAAAAATAATATATATATTACGTATACATATTTTTAATTGGTTAATTTTTTTTATTAGAAATATCTACAATCTTTATTATTTTAATTTATATAATAATACAATATTATGTACAAGGCGTGATGGCGTGATAGAAGTCGATACTACTTCAATAATAGTTATTTTTATTTTTTATGATTTGTTGGTTAATTATGTAAGTTAATCACGAGACCAGTTCCGTTATCGATTAAACCAAAAAGAAATATTTCAGTGGAAAGAATTTAATTACATATTTTAAATATTACACTATTATAATAATAACTTTATATATACATTCATACACAGACAAGTTATTTCGTCAACGGGTACAATATTAAATTATTCATTAATGATTTTTTTGTTCGGTTGGCTGCCTTTAGGATTATCCGTTTTAACATTTTTCAATACTCGTGGCACGCACGCCTATCGGCGTACACGTCTATATTAAATATTTACGCTCCGTCGAATGCATGAAATTTTTGTTTATCTTGACGAAATGTGACTAAGTTAGTTCAAAAAATCGCTAACGTCAACCTTATTTCAGAAAAATAATTATATATATAATAAAAATTTTTTAAGTGTTCAAGAGAAGCACTCCTAACTGTGAAGACTACGACTATACCTGCAACTACTGTGGATATCTAACCCACTATGTCCGTTGCAACGCCTTCCATAATTCCATCTATGCATATAGGATATCAAACTATGCCAATTAATTAATGCCAGCTTAATGTACATTATTGCAATACTTTAAAAATGTCTTCTTCGCATGATACGTTTAAGCGTAATTCGAATAATGTAAAACTAAGCCACTCATTGCCTTCTAGTACTAAAAAAAAAAAAAAAACGTAACTGACTTCTCTTATACATATTTTTAGGCCACTTCCAGTAAAGCACCTCCTATGTCCTACACCTATACTTCTAATATAAGTTAAGTCTTCACATCCTTCATAGATAACTTCAATTTACTCATCAATTCATTAATTCCACTTTTATCTCAAGTAATTTCGTCTCTTATTCTTAGTCAAAAAATCATAACTGTTCATTCACAAATTACTTATTATCAGTGATATTATTTAGGTAATGCAAAACTTTATTATCCAATACTTCACTACTTATAACAAAAACATTTAAATTAAATTATATTAAACAACAGATTACTACTGATTGATTTCTTATATCATGTTATTGTTTTTCCATCGTCACGTTTCTTACTATGCCCTAGGGCACAGATTGTATGTATCTTGTAAAAATAGATTAATTAAAGAATTTAGGGGTGCTGCATATGACAGTTTGCGTAAATATTTTGTGTTGCTCACACGCGATGGTGGCAAATGTATCGATGTGCAATAATCAAACAGCGACGTCTGAACCGAAATTGGCAATACATGTTAATATAATACTGTCGGGAAAAATTGTACGTGACATCATCGTGTCGATAGTTCATTACGATGAATATACGATGAAAAGTTACTAGACTTTTTTTATAATATTATAACGATATCATTACACGCAAAAATGTCGATAGATCATATTATCGCTACGACCTAGCTGTACGCACACACGAAATTATTATGTAATAGTACCTAGTAGTCCGTCCGTGGATGCATGGCTATGTTTTGGGACGTATTTCGGCACGGTCGTCTTGTGATAACACACATCAATGCATTACATAATATATGCATGTGGTTTACCGAATAAATGGTACCTATCGGGTGTTTATATGAAAATACTTAAACGCTGACACAACAACACGACTTAAAGTGAAAAATGTTTGAAAAAAAGAACGAATTTTAAAAATTATTTCAAATCATCAAGAGCATCATAATCTACATTCTACAACATCAATCGGCTTTATATACTGTGTCGAGATTGAACGTAATGAGCGGAAAAATACAATTCATCCTAATTTAAAAGAATAAAACACCGGCCGAATATTATTGTAATAGCAACAATTTATACACATCATATTATTTGAGCTGCGCCTGTATTCTTTTTATTCCTATGAGAACAAAACATAAATTAGATTTACGAACCCCGGTATATAAATTTTCAAATATTCATACCAGCGTACCATCTTTTATGGTAAACGCTAACCATATTACATAATATCTCTTAAAAGTTGAATGTGCCATCTACGAACATACGATTTGACGTTTGATGTGTTCATCAACATCGTGTATTCGTGTCCCACTACCGCTATGTACAAACATCTTGAAATTTGGATAAAAGTACGATTAATGTATGAATTCGGATATCATAATTCCAGAGTAATATATGGACGCAATTCAAACAAAACTAAATTCTTCTATGATTTCATATTGTATCGGTAATTAACCCCAAAAAAAAATTTTTCCTCAGCTCCGAAATAATATTTAGAAAGATAATATTATATATAGGAAATAAAGCATTTGACAAAGTAAAATTTTCATTTTCATATAAGTATTTATTTTGACAGTAACAAAATATTCTTAAATAATTATATTTATATATTATTTAAATAAAGGTATACATTATACAACTGCATTTATTAAAAACGTACAGAACGACATCTACAAATAATAATCACTTCACGAAGTAAATGATTAAATTTTAGATTCTAAACGGAATGATGAATGTATTATTTTACAATAATGTAAATTTTTTCCATTTTTTTTTTAGGTGTATGACAACACTTTTTGAAAAAGTAGAAATTGTTAAATTTCCTAATAAAACAACGTTTCTGAAGAGTGAAACTAGTTAGTACTTTAGCAAGTCAAAAGTTGAAAAATTTCCGATCAAAATCCAAGCCGTTAATTATTATTAGATAGATAACGGACGGTAATAATCGGTTCTCGGCTGGATGTCACCCTATGATAGGTGCCGTATGCGATCGCGGGGCAAATAAAAATATTATGTCGTGCTCGACGGTTATGATTTTTATAAACACGCACGTGGCGCGTACGACTTACGGTGTTCTATATACACACGTATTGCACAGCACATGGTTATAATGTATATAACATTAATATATATATATATATATACAGTTCAGCGCGTTGTTGTTGCCGAACGTGAAACCGCGTAAATTGCTGAAGTTTGTGTACGCGTCGCGTTTTAAAAACGAATAAAAACACGGCACCGGCGAGACCCGAGCCCGATCATCCGGAACTAATTAAATCTGCTACACGCACACACGTGTAGATTTATTCAATCCTTACACAAACTCACCCGCACACCCACACTCAAACACTCATTCGTACACACACACACACACACACACACACACACACACACACACACACACACACACACACACACACACCATTGTGCGTATATTGAAACTCTACATACACGGGGCATGTAAAGTTTGGGTGATCCCGATGCACGTGCCGGTGTTCGCACGGCCAATATACGCGGTAACGAGTTTACCGTCCTCGCGGTTGATGGAATACAATGCATATATACGCACCTGCAGTGCTTGATTTGGAAAAAAAATAGAAGGGGGACTCAGCGGATGTTTGATGAACGAGCGTTCCATACACAACTAACCGTCACATTACCGTGGAGGGCAAAGCCCCCAACACTTCCCTTCAGTCACCCATAATCCCACAAAAAATAAATTTACTATAGAAAAATATTTAAAAAGAAAAAAACACTTGTTTGTTAATTATTTTTTTTAAGACATTAAATGTTAAATTATTAATAAACTATTCTACAAAAAACAAAAAAATAGAAAAATATTTAAAAAGAAAAAAAACACTTGTTTGTTAATTATTTTTTTTAAGACATTAAATGTTAAATTATTAATTAACTATTCTACAAAAAACAAAAAAAAACTTGAACTACATATTAAATAAGGTCCATAAATGTGAGCATAATACAATTTTTTAGCAATTTAACAATTAATTTTTTTTCCATTGTCGATTTAAATGTAGGTACAAATATTATGGCTATAAGTTATAGATATATTTTGCATAAGAAAAATTGATGATTTACAAATTCTCTATAGTAAATGTTGCGATACCAGCGTTCCCTTTCAAATAAATAAAAGGGGTACACTGAAAAAATTCCCCCAAGTTCCCTCAAAATCAAACACTGTGCACGTGTGTAATCGTGTACCGCGTGTACGCTGTGCAGACGTGCCGAGATGGGCGCAACGCTAGTACTTCGAATCGTGTTATTTAATGCTGGCCGGGGATCTAATTATATTCGCTGGGGAGAATGGGAGAGACATATGCCGTTCGTGCACCCCTATACATAAGGCAAAATTGTATGCAATCGATCGCTACAATATTATTATAATGATGACGTTTTTTCGTTTTTTTTTTTTTTTCCCCCCCACTTGTTGAAACAAAATATTGTACTTATAATATAAACTTCGTTATTAAAATGCGTTTCAATATGTGACACGGGTTGTTTTTATATGCTATCGGTATTCTGTTTCGCGTTTATTCGACATTTATAATCTACTTCGTGAAGTTTGTTAGAATATAATATAATAATACTTTGATTAAAATAATACACAATAGCGTCACGTAACTTATAGTATGGAGCTATAGAAGTTATTACCGTAGCACTTGTTGCTGATGGCTTTAATCAAAGACAATTTTGTAACACTTGATTTACAACGATGCATTTTATTCTGAAAGTTATAAATAAAATACATAATATATATTAGTTTATAATAAAATTATGTCGAAATGCAAAATATATTTGTAAAAACGTATAGATATGAATCTTTTTTTCGTTTTCATATCTTGTGAATCAAACATGATTTTGTTGGTTTATTATAATACTTTTGAAAGATAAATTTTTCTTTCAGGACCCTTAAAATGTTTTTTAATAATAAATAAAATGTAGGAGAGTGTAATATTCCTTCAATGCGCTGCTTCTGGTGCACTGCACATACACACGGATGTTTAGTTACAACCATGAACACACAAACACATGTATATAAATATAAATAATATCAAAGAGAACTGAATCATTTCTGATTAAATATGCCGGTAGTCATTTGTAAATTATAAATATGGCAATATTTACCATAGAGTACAGACAAATGATATTATATGTCGAAAATTTTGTGATAATAAATATTTTGTAATAATATTTTGTTATTCCCTCACAGAGCAAACTTCTTCTTTTTTTTTATTTATCGTTTGACAAAGTTTCAGTTAGAACCAGTACAGAAATATTAATTTTTTTTTTACTTCATTAAAAGAATATTCAAATAAGCTGTTCCGTAATCCAAAACCTCGAGGACATTCGCCCTTTTGGTTTCACGAATCCAAGGGAGATACCACTGAGTATAAATAAATAAAGATTAAACGTAATGGTTACACAATTAATGTTGTGTATATATATATATATATAAAAATATTTTTCAAAATAGTTATTATTGGGATTAAATATCATCATTTTTTTTCTTTAATATTAAACTACTATACTGCTGTATAATAAATCGACATTGAAATTCCAATTATTTTAAAGAAAAAAGTATAACGTTTATAATAATATATTATAATATATGTAGGGATTAGGTGAAGCACTCAGCTAGAACTTGGCTCCCCATCGGTTTATTTTTTATTTTTTTTCGATAAGCTGTCACTTACACGTAAGTAGTTTAATCGTTTTACATAAACGCATTGGATGTATTTATCCCTTAGTATAATTTCAACCGGTGATGACGTGTTTTAGGCATTTCTCGTGGAATGAGATATATAGTTATACATTTTTGTAATTCACCTCTCAAATGTCGGAACAAAAATAAATTACAATAGATAATTATAAACAAAAACAAAAAGCATACTGCACATGTAAGCTATATGTGTATTTTCAATTATTTTTATTTTAACGAAAAAACGTATGGAAAATGGACTCAGTTTGGAAAAAAAAAGTTGAAAGAGGGAAATTTCCCGTTTTGTTCTCCTCTCGTCTAAAAGATGAATATCCCACTGATTTCGAACACGATGATTATTCAAATGTTTTTGTATTGAGTCGGTCTACAGAGCACCATTAAAACGTTTTTTTCATCGTCGTATAACATTATCAAACGCTGATTGCAATCGCCACATCTAATTGAAATTGTTCAGAAAATGATTCGACTTTTGTATGCGACCGGAAAAAAATCATGCAGCTCAAATCGAGATAGGGTTTTTGATAACCGAGTATAGGTATATTATAATTGTATTTGTATATCACTACAACTTGTTTTTATGTTTACATTTTGGCTTGGCGTTTGCTCGAGTCGCTCTGGTATAATATATAGAACATGATAACCCTGAAGGATGGTTACGAACGTGATGTGTATAGCAAAAGAAACACTAGGAAACTGAGTAAAAAAAAAAAAAAAAACTTTACCCAACTCTAACCTAAACCTTAACCTAACCTAACCCGTTCGTGGTAGACACTGGGAATACAAACAAAATTAAATAGACGAATTCTCGTGGGTGAATCCATCGAGGGATGTTTAATTAAAACTAATCGAAATTCGGATGTACGTACGCGTTAAACTGAATATACATGCACTATTCATAATGCAGAACGTGTTACAATATTGACACGTTGTTAATTCAGTGTAGCTGAGGATTATAAGTCTATTAATACACCAATTTACGGCAAATCTATTGCCATAAACAAAATATGGCAGGGGGGAGGATCATTATAGGATAGAAATAATTCTAGCAATAATTATTCATTTTTATTACCTATTTTATTTATATTTATTTATTAAGATTGCAATGTTAGTTTTGTTACTAGAACATTTCCTGAATTATAGAATTTATTTTACTAATTTTTTATTTTTACTCATATTGAATATAAATTGAAATGTAATTACAATTAATATTAACGTTTTAATTAAAGATCGAATCAGTCAGTTAGGACTGCATAGTACATATAACCAGTAATTTTAATTTCTTCGGAAAGCAGTAATGAAAACAATATTGTTGAAATTCGTACTTAATATTTGTTATATTTACCTGTCAAGTAATAATACAAATTACATTGTGAACTCCGGAGTAACGTTCACATTAACTATTTTAAGAATTAGAATAATTTGTGTGTACTTATCAATTTATCATAAAATAATGCACATGTAGTTTATATTATTATCTATTGTATTATAGCAATGCGCAGTGAGTTTTATTCCATTAGTATATATTATTGTTTTTATATAAACATTATAATCTGAGTTATGATATGTAAATATTTAATATTATCTTTAATCTTCAGTATACACATATCTGAATGACTGAGTATAAATTATAGTATTGTCAGTCAATACCATTGTTTCACTATTTTCCAATCAGCAATCAGTGGTAAGCGGATAGTACATTATTATTTTTTTTGTTCCAACAGTTATCGATCAACATTTTTTGTTTTTTGTTTTTTTTATTATTATTTAAAATACAATCTGTATGAAATACTTATAATGAGCAAATTTAATATTTACGATTAAATTGACAGAAATAACATATTGAGGAAGCAAGTAATACCCATTGGTAACAGTATAACACCTTAAATTAATTTCATAATTTATCTCTACACCATTTTCGCTTAAGTCTACGTGGTGGGTTTTTTGGTAGAGTGATGGTGAACATAGTATATGATATGAGTATATTCCTATGCGTACTTGAACTTTAATAATAGTGTTTGTACATTGTTTTGGCTAGTTCAGTAGTAGTACTTAGTTTTAAGTTACTGTGCTGGAAAAGGTTTGAAACGTCCCAAAAAGCGTTTGTTAATAGCCTCAACGAAATTTATTGATCAACAAATATATATTACATATTATAGTTGTCTAAAGTCCAAAAGACCTTAAATACGGATGGAAGATTAATCTGGAACAAAAATGAAATGATTGCCTGCTTAAGAGTTAAAACGGTCCTTTTCTGGAGATCATTGAGTGCTGAGATGGTATGTCCTAGAGTAATTTAAATCTATCCACAGTTCGGTGGTTTGTTGCGCATTCATATTAGTCAAGGAAACCGAAATTTCGATCAAGCAACGAAAATCAAATAATTTTATCGGATTATAAATTTTCACAGAATCCCACAGTTCAATACAGTTTGTATTTTCATGATCGTACCTATTCAAAGTGCGTAGAGTAAAGATAGTGCATATGTCATACAGACACATACAGTATTCATAGGGCGACACCAGGGCGCCATAAAAACAATATTACTATTTCGTGTACATATTAATCGAGTATAAATCATGTGCGTATATTAAAGAAACCCAGTGGAGTTATAATATAGTGAGATTTATCGAGATAAATTGCAAAATATATCGCGGAAAAAATGTGCATAACATTAACACTCGCGGAGCTTCAATGACGCATGTATTATTATTAGTGGTTTTAATATTCAATTCAGAGCGACCGCGATTGTTTTTGTTATACATTGTTGTACGCCCGCGTGGGGTTCGTAGTTGCCGTGTACACGCGTTTTGAATTAATACCTACAGAGTTAATCAATTTGCAGCGTTATTATTTACATAATACGGTAAAGACGGATGGAAGCGTTTAACATTTTCCAATGTAATCGACGTATATAATTTATATCATAGGTATCCGATTACTGATTAGTATTAACTATTAACAAAATATTTTTATACGAATTACTGAATTATTTTGAAACTCGTTTGATGTACTACTTACTATGTAAGAAACATTTTTATAATACTTTTCAATACATAGTTAAGTAAATAGAGGCGTTTCTTTTGTTTCCTGTAATAGTTTAAATTGAATTGTAATAGATATTTTTGTTTTTCATCCAAATTAAATATTTAAATAAAAAAAGAACCGGATGGGCCTCGCTCTGCTGTACAGTTGGGGGTGGAGTGCACCTCGTTCATAGAATAGGTCATTACAATGGATTTGTTAAATTTGAATGCAATGATAGGTATCATTGTATACGAATAGCGATTCTAAACGGAGATGATATGTTGGTCTAAAATGGGTATATAATAATATAGCATTCTATATTTAAATTGAAATATAATGCAATAGTATGCAATTTCGTAAAAATTTAAATTTCAAACGAACATAAATTTTTTTCTTAAAGTCTAGTAGAAATTTTTTTATAGATTTTTGAAAAGTATCTTATGGATAATCCAGTGTTAAAATGTCACGTTCTTTTGAGACGCTATTGCGTCTGTACAAAGTACATGCGCGTTTTCCCGTTCATATAATCGATGTACACAAGCCGGTGGTAGATACCCCATTAATACACCGACCGACTGGGTTAGATCATCTGCACAAATGCTTGATAAAACTGAAATCGTAAAATGTAATCGGTACTTACACTAATTCTTATTCTGTATACCGTGCCGAGTTTTTTACTTTTTAAGTAATTTTTCTACATCATATTTATTAATTTTTAATCATTTTTACTCATTTCCCACTAGTTTAAAAGAAAAACTAACGAGTTTGTTAAAATGCCACTATTAAACTATACTTATCTTAAATCATATCATTCGTCAAATACCATTTATCTTGTTATTGCACTGTCACTAATTTACAATCGCTCCACTTCTTGTCGATAACTAGGACGATCACTTAAAACTTGGAAATCAGTCACAGATTAGTATCCGATTTTATCTAGTCAATTATAGTCATTTATTTTTTATTTTTATTTATTATAATTAAACCCTCGTCAGCAATGGCCATTGGGTGGTATTAATCCTAGCAAGAGAGAGAGAGAGAGAGAGAAAAGGAAAACAAAAAGAAATTACTACTGAATTACATGAAGTTTGCTTATAGCTAATTGAGACTGGTTTAATGTTTATAGTTTAATGTAAGTATTTAGGATAATGTGAATTTTGAACTTGAGATGAAGCGATTATATTTCGGTTTTTAACTTTGCTGTTATGATGAATTTGATTGTGTTGGATAATGAATTGGGATCCTGGTTGAGGGCTTTGGCGAGTGACTCAGGTAGGTTAGAATTTTTTCGGTCCATGTTGTATATGCAGCATTCGGTAAAAATATGTTTTATATGATTATAGTCATTGTTATCGTGTTGTAGTGAATATAGTGAAATAGTATATTTTATTATTTTTTCATAATATTTTCGAAATGCCAAAAATTAAAACGTCTACAAGTGCTTATCAGTGTGCTTTTGTGTCGGAGTTCGACGACGATATTTTTTCTGCGTGTACTCACAGAAAATGAATAACACATGTAGTTCATATTCATATTTCACATTAATATATAATGTATGTGTATTGTACATTATTATTATTATCAGTATTGATGATTATTATTGTACAATGCTAATATTATAACGTTGGGGTCTGTGCCTCCTGGGCAGTTTTTGTAACCTCAGACATTATGCTCAAAAAATACCACTGTTGTACGTGCACGAGTATGCAAGATTACAAAGACGTACATTTACATTGGTATATTATATGATGCAGTCGGATGATGCAGTATATGTACACACTGTATATAGTTGGAAACCGTGTGTGGGTGTGTGTGTGTGCGTATGTACGATTTGAAGTTTGAACAGTCTGAATATTATTAAATGTTGTGAACGGATGCAATTTATGAATACAATATATCCTTTGCTGCCAGCTTGCCTCGCAACTGTACCGGAGAACACGCGCGCGATTTGATCACGGTCAGATGAAAAATCGTCTGCCCGTTATAGGAACGACTGGCCAGCACACGTGATGCATTGATGTTGACAATGTTTCCGTTGCGGATCGGATGTGATTTCCGTATATAAAGGTGAGCATATTCCACGATGTCGTTTCCCCCTTCGTCGTTCGTTGTTTGAAAATATTTATCACGCGGGATCGGATGAAAAATAAAAATATCCTCCCGAAACGTGAATCCGAAATTCCGAGGATAACAAATGACCGTACGAATTGGAAAGAACACACTTGACGTGTTATAGCTGATACATACAAAGATCGTTCTGAGTTTTATAAACCATCACGTTTTTTACGTTTTTGATTTTATATTCGACCAGCCGATGGAAATATAATTCGAAATATTGAATCAGATGGTATAATATATTCGGAACATATTATTATCATGATCGTGGTGCAGTTTTAATGGCTACGATGATTGTGTGGAATAATTTTACTGTGATCAAATTGGTATAGTCTCTTTAATTCATCTCTTATTTTCATTTGCATAAAACCTGTATGGAAGTGAATGTAATCCGAACATTTACTTGTGAACCCAACACAACGATGATGTAGGATAATAGCAGCGGACAAAAACTAAACCTGGTTATGTTGGTATATATTAAAAGAGAAAATAAAGAATATTGCATCCTCAATTTGTCTAATCTAACCTAACTTTGAAGATTGAACTCGAAGAATAAAATGGCAAAGTGGCTAAATTGATTTTCGATAAATTCAACAAGGTAATCCAAAGTACTGCGTCAAAGAACTAAGAATTGGAAAAAACATAAAAAATGTGCCAACTAAGTATTAATTAGAGAAACAACAAACAATGACGATTAATAAATAGTAATTTTAAAGTTTTAATCTAGATAATAATTTATGGTTGAAATACGTGTCAATAAATTCGATGGACGTAAAAAGATCATTTTGTACGTACAAACATATTTTGAGCCTAAACCTCTTCTGTTTTTTCTATGCAAATGAAATGCTTTTTTTGGCCTTTTTCACATTTTTAAATATTTTTCTTATTGATTGTACTGCCTTCAAATCCAAATCCTTTTCATGATCTACTAGTTACTACGACTGTTTATACATCCATAACAGTACTAAAATAAAATTGGACACGGTGATCTGCTGTCTCTAACCATCACGGATGCACACATTGGAGCGCGGCAAAGTAATATTTTGATGTATTATGCGCGTTTCTAACGGACCACCATCGATCTAGTGCTACGATACTACGATACCTACGATAAGGACTTGGCAAACAGATTTTAAATTTGCCGTCTACTAGGATTAATTGTCTTATCAAATTTTTAATTTTTCATTGCATTTATATTCATTTTGGTTTACAAACATAGGGCGTGGCAATTTCTAAATGTATGTCGTTTCTTATTTCGACGCGGTAGGTATACAATAAGGTACAATCGAAAACGTGAGAAAGTTAATCTCACTTGGCAATGATAAATTAACGTATTTTTGGAATGCTCTTCATCATGTCAACCAGTTACATTGAACATCGATAATATTGTTCTTGAAAATAATGAATGCATGTTTATAGTAATTAGGTATTGTATACTTGTATATAATATTGTGTTGTGATAGTCGTGATAGACGAAGATGGCGATTACATATAGGCGGACATTTGATTGAACTTTAGGGAGGCTATAATAATCCAATGTAAAATGATAATTATAAAAACAACGAATAAAATTTCGATATTAAAATAATTAAGGGGCTAAGCCCCTTCTCGATGTCCGCCTATGACTATACCATGTTTTCCTGTCAACAATACTATGGTAAATATTACTATACGATTTCAAAATAAAAATGTATAAGAACATACATTTATAATAACTTACATTTTAGTAATATTTACAATATGTAATAATAAATGAAATATCATGTGCTAAAATTTCGACTTGATGAACACGGATGACGGTATTACCCATTGCAGAATGATAATATCTCGATCACTTCTTGCTAATTCTATAATTACCATCTGCAATGTTGGTATATTGACTAATAACAATCATTGCACTCTTTTGAGATTCATTCACTGTAATTAAAGGAGCATAATACTGGGTATACTTACTGTAGCAATATCGGATTTGGACGGTTAAGAAGTTTGGAGTGAAAGTTTCTGTATAATAATTGCGCTCCGGCTACATCGGGAATGGGGGAGCGATAGCAGGAATGTTAAGGTCTTAGTGCAGGGTATATAGCAATGATTGGATATATAAATGCGAGCTTTCGTGATTCACCAGAGGGTTTTAGATTGGAATGTCAGCAGCTTATTTATAACTAATGGGTTGGCCGAGCCTCAGGCTTGTTTTTTTATATTTAAATAGTAGATAATATGGATATGAAAATATTTATCAAATTCAGAAAGGAAACGCTGAGTTATTGCTGCAGGATGTATACTTTGTGTTGGTCGTATTACTTGTATAAATCTAGAAGCAAAAATATTATGTGTACATCATAATTGCACTCGAAAAAAAAAATAGATAGGAGTGTAGGACAAACTGCATGAACATAGATGGATGGAGATAACCCAACATTGTTTTCAGTTTTTCAAAATCATTTAAAAAAAAAATCGAAAAATTACTTGATCATTATACGAATCTTATTAGTGTTCTGAGGTTAGATGGTCGATGAAAAATAAAATCGAAGAAAGGTTCTTGATGTGTGTGCATATACGACTAATAATACTAATAATACGACGACGGCACTTGGTGACGACATCACTGGACGTAAAAGAAAGTAATCACCTATGCCTGTGCGTATTCTAACAAGGCAACAACATAAAAAAAATAAAAAGATAGTGAAAACGGCGACAGTCGACAGACCTTTCGAAGTACGTTATATGTATAAATATACTAATACAATACGTAGTATAAAATGAATACGATCCCCGTCCAAACGATCAATGTCGTCCGAATCGAATATACGAACACTATAATACAATTTATATATATTACGAAACAATAGGTTCGCCAAGAAATGTTTTTCACGAATCGAATTGCATGCACCTATAGTACATATTATAATATATAAATAATAATATTATTGTAAGTACATACCAACTCGCACATTTCCGCGTATTCTTTTATCGCCCCATCATCGTCTCGGCGTTTTCTTTTTCGCTTGTGTTTCTTTTTTTTTTCACCTTCGCACAAATACGCGAACGGAAACAGAGCAAGCACTACGGCAAGATAAAATCCCACTAGGGGCAAGATAAAAATTATTTAAAATATAATATACTCAGGTAATTAAATAATAGTAGAATCAAATTAATAGTAATATTTTATAATAAAATAATAATATTTAGATGTTTAATAATTTGACTTAAACAATATTCTTATATTTATTAAAGTTTGTAGGTACCTACATTTAAACATTATTAATCATTAAATAAAAATTGAACTCTTCTTGGTTGCATACAAAATAACTGAATAACATCATCTATAACCTATAACAGATACTACATAGAAAATATTACAATAGTTCATGATACTATTGATGATAAATTGTAATTCCGTATTTTGATTACTGTTTATATTAATTAATTATCATATAATTACTGATAAGCTCGAAAAGGTTTATTCTATTATTTTAAATGTTTTATAAATTTGTTAAAAATTCCCAGGGGGGCAATGGCCCCTTTGCCCCCTCCCTGCAGGCGCCCTTGAAACAGAGTAGGTGCCAGTGATGAGTGTACATTTCAATTATATTAATTAATTTTCATATAATTACTGATAAGTTCGAAAAGGTTTATTCTATTATTTTATATGTTCTATAAATTTATTAAAAATACCCAGGGGGCAATGGCCCCTTTGCCCCCTCCTACGGGCGCCCTTGAAACAGAATAGGTGCCAGTGATGAGTGTACATTCCAATATATTATTATGTTATATTATTATTTTGTTTCATAATATATTATTATGAAACAACGCGTTTTGCACGTGAAATTCTTGTAAACTTTTCACGTTTTATATATATCGCAGTTTTATGGACTCGCAGCTTCATCGCTCGCGCAGCTTAAAAAACTTTTACGGTTCAGGTTTCGTTTACTCTATAGCTCCGCGTCCCGATACATTATGCATTCCGATTGCTGCTCCCGTCCAGATAACCCTATGTCGCGGTATACTTTATTGATATAATGACGCGTGCACTCATATATTTTATAGTTATTGGTCATGTGTGGGGGGGGGGGGTAGGCACGATATCAAACAACGGTTTTTCAAGTGCTCAACCATAAGTTTCGATGTGGATATTGTAGACTGCACTTTATACACCGGAAAATTCAACACATATTTCAATATTTCAATGTAAGAATAGGTGTATATTATCAAATATATATTATACGCTATTTTTAAACAGATGGTTGTTTTGCGGTACTTTAAGCGATTTACCGACGCGAAAGGTTTTTTTTTTTTATGTTCAGCATTTATAATTTTTTTTTTTTATAAAACATGTAGTTTTCCGTTTTGTAACAATTGAAATAACAACAATTGAATACTGTAAGCTAGAACACTTTATCTTAATACGATATAAATTCAAAATATTTGGTTCTCCGGTTTTATTATTATTTTTTTTTTTTGTTCGATACGTGCCGTTACCACGATCGTTTTCACGATTATTTACAACCGTCCATTTGTTTTTCAATCCTTATACGTGGCTTTTTGACACTTTTTATGTGTACCTAGTATCTACACGAAACAAGATGTATTGATACAGTACATAGTTACATGTTCTTCGATTTGTGATTGTCATAACAAAGCGCGTATACAATGTTCAATTGTGTCAAATATTTTATAGCACGAGAACACTTTAAGCTTCATTGTCACTTTCATTTAAAACTTATGCCTTAAGTCACACTATACCGCGGTGCAGTGCAGTCACGTAAGATAATTGTTTCTGATTGGTCGAGCACCGCGGTTACGTTGAAGCAATACATACCCATGCTGTATTATTGTAAATTATCACAGCGAGTTGAACTTGCATAGTCCTGAAACTTTTCTTTTTTTTTCAGAAAAGTTTTTTATTTATAATAATTTATATACAATCTATTTTTACAATAATCAGTAAGTTTGATGACAAAATTTTTATATAACATTAAAATAGGAAGACCCTCAGTAGTGCCACCTGACAAGATATTACATTAAGTTAATAATAATAGTAAGTAATAACTATTATAGTTCAACAATTACAAAAATAAATGTACAAAGTTAATTAATATTGATACAATAAGCAAAAGGTGAAGTAATTAAACATAATGATAAAGATTATAAAATGTATCAGATAAACAATTGAAACACAATCAATGTACAAAATAACAACAATAATAATAGACAGTTAATGCCTTAATTATTTGTTTATTAATATGGCAGAAAGGAATGAATTTATAGTAAAAGTTAAATCGGAGAGGAATTTTGAGAGAGCTGAATTTAAATTTGGAATATGTGGATTTATGTTCGGATTCGTATCAGCAGTAACAGAAGCATATGATGGAATAGATTGAGAAGTTTCGATTGGGAGGGACTCGGATATTAAGTTTTTAGTCTGTGAGGCATTATTTTGGGAATATGACGACTTGATTTTGAGACGATTTAGAATGGCTTGATAGAATGGGCACCCCCTGAAGTTGGCCGTATGATCTTCGGAGCAGTGGACACATTTAGCTGGACTGGAGCGATCCTTAGTACAGAGGCTTGACTTATGAGCCTCGCCACATTTGACGCAGCGAGATGGGTGATGATAGTAT
>JAIPRK010001513.1:0-28045 GCA_025469195.1 Chaitophorus viminalis
TTTTTAATTTGTGGGTATTATTTTATTTATTAAACGCAACTATATATGTAAGTTCACCTACCTGTTAATGACCTTCAGGATGTTGGTCGTGTTATGCTCGTCCACCCATCCACAGAACTTCATCGCTGAATACCTAACTAATCAAAATTACAATTAAATTAAGTTATTATATTTTAAATCAGTTAAATTTATTATTTGAATTATTTAGCTGTATTAGGTACAAATATAAATTTTAAATTTAAAAGTACTAAAATAAACGGGGTCAAATACTAAAATGTTAATTTATCTTTTAAATTATATGTGAAAAGAAAAAAATCATCGATAATACAAGGTTAACGTTTCCCACTTGAAGTATCTGTTTCATCAAACGAATTTTGTACTTGGAAATTATTGTCAAAGGTTAACCAATAAAATAAGCATATTTAAAACTCACATTTGTTGATGTGCAGAACGATGTCCAACCGATGTGATGGCCAACCGATAGATATGTAATCTAGTAACTTCAATCCTGAACGAACACATAGTTGAATAGTTCTGTACCTATATAAAATATAAATTATTTATATACAGCGATTTGATTACCTATGTGTTGTACAAAATACAAAACAATATAGTATTCGTTGTAAAATATATTATACGACACTATATATTATAATAAATTACTACACTCAATACACGCTGCCGTCAAATCGCAATGAGATTTGAAACCAGAATAAACGAACTTTTATTCTACTGCTTTTGTAGGCATAAAATTAATTATGTGAAACAGATTTCAACCATAATAAACGTGTATTGACAAATAATAATTAGATGAAAAACATTAGACATAGAATACTCATTGGCATATTTTTATGAGAATATTATCTTCAACCGTTGAAATTTAACCACTGCAACGGTGACATCGGCACATTAATTCGAAACACGTTATATACCGCGAAACAGCATTTTGCAATAAATAATATTACAATATTATGTAGTTTTACTATATTTATGCTTTTTACATGATAAAAATTTAATATTTTAATTTTCTATTTAATATTTGTTTCTTTGTAATAAAATAATTGTCTATACGTTTGTAGTTTTGTACATTATACCATATTACAGGAACACGCAAAATTGTTTTTACCCTGTAAAAACGTCGTATAAAAATTTGGGCAATGGACTGGCAAATCTATCGTAGGTAATACTTGCTAAGTATTGGTGTAGCAAATCAAATAAATACATTATAGTAAAATAAAATTAACATTTTTAAATTATTAATACTCATAAAAATAAATAATATAATGTTTATTATCGCTTAATGCTTATCACTAAATTATAATTTACAGTAATTGCACTCACTACATGGCTAGCTGGTTATTATATGTACTTTAAAACCATATCATATTAATGTATGAATATGTATTATTTTATTGTCTGGGAGTCGAGTTTAAAAGTCACCTCATACCTTATGTTATATGCTTATGTAGGAAAGGATAGTCCCAATTTTGAGAATATAAATGAAAAACAATTTAAGTAAATATTAGAACGATAAATGTTAATAAAAAGTTTAAGATGTTACACGTTATATAAATTATGACAAATTCCAAACATGACGTTAAAAGAAATATTAAAAAATCCTGTTCTTCATACCATTGCCCGATACCCCTTTAAAGATAGTACAATATAGCAAGGGGTCTTACCTTAATAAAATCGATGTAGTACGGCCTTAGATATGTGTTTGTCACTCGTGGTATGCTTCAATGTGAATAGTCTTCTCGAATTTAATCGTTCATTTAAAACTATTAATTAAATTCATTTATTACTGTTTCACTATTGAAGTAGTATAGTATAAAAATTTAATATTAATAAAATATTTTCTTTCAATATTATTTATTATTATAAATTAGCAACATTTATAGAAATAAAATTTGGATATTTATAAAAATTAAAATATTTTAAAACGTCGGTATAATAAAACTAATTTAGAAATGGGTAATATTTATTTGACATAGAACATTGCCGTCATCGGTGATTCCTGTTGGTGCAATATAATCCGAAACGCCATTTTACCAAAGATAATAAAATTAATTATTAAAATGTGTGAGTTGAAGAAAATCCCTGGTTTTAACAGTATTATTTTTTAATTAAAGAGTTTTCTGTGTTATATCACTATTCACATTTTATGATATATAATATGTAATAAAATTGATTTTGAAAATTATCTCTGAATACAATCTCGATTATCAATTTTTTCTTATAAACTGATAATATTTGGTGTTATGTATAACAAATATAGTGTTGACCATTTTGACATACAAATATATTTTATTATTTAAAAATAAGTTTGTGAAAAATAATATAATTTAGGCTAATGGGCCACCAACATGATAAGTGCCATATATAAATACAATCAGAGGCGTATTTACGATTTTGATGCCCTAGGTACACACATTTGGACGACCCTTTTTTTCTCAAAAACTTAGATATTAAAATTTGTCACCCTAGGAATAATATCAATTTTGCCTTCCTTGTTTTTCGCACACCTTGCACACCTATTTTTCGCGGTCCTGATTCCTAATCGTTTTAGCTAATACTTTGGCAGTTTCGGTAGAATGTTTTTTCTTTTTTTGCCGATAGAAAGTACCGCTATATTTCTTAACCATTTAATACAGTAACAGTACTGCAAACTAGCAAAACCAAAAAGAATATCTGCAAGTAAACTAGTAGGGTAAGTATACATTTGTAAAAAAGTATAGATTAAACATTTAAACAGCAGGAAGGGGTTAATCAAAATTGTTATAATATTATTATTATTACAGTGCATTTGTAGAATCTGCTAAATAATAAGGAGACAAAATCAAATACAAAAGTTATAAAGTTCATTTTATTTTATATACCTATCTAAATATTATTGTTTAAATCAAATAAAAATACCTAATGGATATTTTACTATGAACTTACAAACATTTAACCTTTTATACACACATGTCAAATCTTTAGTTTTGTTTGTCATAAAATAAGTTTCTAATTTAGGAACTTAAAAAAGAACAAGGAAATTTTTTTTTCTTTTCTAGGGTTAACTTTTTGGAAGCTGCACCACTCAGTTTAATTCTTTTGTCAGTCATATTTATATATAATTGTATTTATAACATCAAAAAATTATCAAATCGAAACGACCAATTCAACCAAACAGTAAACTTCAAAACAATAAATACAACAAGCAGGCAAACAGCACTTATAAGTGATAGACTACAACGAAAAATGAAAACAAGCAATACCATAGCAATAATATTAAAATTTGTATCTTAAGTTAGGTACATTAATATTTATGTGATTTATGAATAAAAAAAAAGTATACTAAAAAAAGAACCAGATGGGCCTCGCTCTGTTATACAGTAGAGCCAGCCTCTACTCCTATGCACGTGGTGACATAAAGCAAATGCCAATTTTAACAACTGGTAAACATTTTGAGTTTTTGTGACTTATACTTTTTGAATTATAACAAATACTTTAAATCGTTTGAGGATAAATCGTTATTTTATGCAATTTCGTAAAAATTAAAATTTCAAACGTACATAAAAAGTTTTTCTTAAAGTCCGGTAGACATTTTTTTATAGTTATTTGAAGAGTAACTTAATGATAACCTTATGTTTAAATTTTGAACCTTGAGTATTAATAGAAAAATGTTATGAATTTTCAACTACAAAATAACATGCAAATTATCACGATTTTGACTAAATTTTATACAAATTTGTATTTTATAGACTTATAAAAAAAATTTGTGAGGAGAAATTTTAAATTTATTTTAATTGCAATAAGTGTAACTTATATTGAACCTGGCATTACATTTTCAAGAGTTTTAAACTAACCAAATTTTTTTTATCGATATTTCAAAACAAAAAACAAAAATTAGAAATGACATTTTACAATAGATACTTAAGTTAATAATTTTTTTTATTTTTATTACAAGATGCAAACATATAAATTATATTCTTGGGGAAATGTTGAAATTTCAGTCCTCACTCCTCTCCCTATTGTTTGCAGTAGAAAAAAAGAACGGATGGGCCTCGCTTTGCTGTACAGTTGGGGGTGGAGTGCATGTCGTTTATAGGATAGGTCATTATTACAATGGATTTGTTAAATTTGAATGCAATGGTAGATATCATTGTATACGAATAACGATTCTGAACGGAGTTAATATATTTGTCTAAAATGTGTATATAATAACATAGTATTTTATATTTAAATTGAATTATAATGCAATTTCGTAAAAATTTAAATTTCAAACAGTCATAATTTTTTTTCTTTTAAGTTCGATAGAAATTTTTTTATATATATTTGAATATTAGCTTATGGACAACCTAGTGTCAAAATTTTGAACCTTAAGTATAAACAGAAAAAATTTTATGAATTTTCAACTACAAAATAACTTGCAAATTATCGTGATTTTGACACATTTTATACAAATTTGAGCTTTATGAGCTCATAAAAAAAATAGAAACTGGATTTATATGCTATTGTTGCATATATATTGGAATAAGCTTTTTGAAATCTGATGAGAATTTGAAGTGAAAGTAAAAATATTATTCAATATAAATCAGTAGGTATTAGAAATATCATCTACCTTCGAAAATACTTAATGTTGGAAGTATCAAAAAAGTATTTAACACTTAAAATAGTATTTCATTGATCAAATATACAAGGTGGCGGTGGCCCGTCGGTTACGTGCCGTATGTTCGGAGCGTAGGGTCACTGTTTCGAACCCCCGTGCCGTGGAGCAAAAAATCTGACCCACATGTTGCCCGTAATTGACACCCAACTACACGTATATACTCAGCGGGGCCACACACCCATGGTGTCCAAATGTCGTGTCTTCGATAATAATAATAACGGCTGTTTTTACGTCTTTCGAGGGACTATTTCTTCCGTAACCCCTCCCTTCCTTCACCTTATTCTTCATACAGGCATATATACCCAGTCAGTCAATTGAGAATGTACTTGAAAATTTGTACTACTCGGACGATTTTTCCATTGTTGTTGGAAGTATCAAATGTGATAGTCCAATACCAATGTCTATGACCGGCGGGTTCAAACCCCCAAAACCGCCGCAAAATTTTTGTTCCCATTTAAAAATATCCAGTGGACTTTTTATTTTTAGTCCATGTCATTCTATATTGTGTTGAATAATCCCAGATTTTACACTCGGGGTCTACAACCTACGGCCCGTCAATCTTTTTTAACCGACCCGCCAAGCTTACCTGTTTTTGAAAATATTATAATAATTTTCAAACTATTATTATTTCGTATTTAAAAAGAAAATTATCAGACTAAATCATAAGATACATTTGTTTTTTTCATGTGTGGTTTTTCACAGCTATATTAAAATAAAATGTGTACATTTTTAAATAGTCAGAAAATAGTTCTAGTCCACCCTTTATTAAATTTTCTATTCCTGTGCATCCCTAAGTAATTTTGGCCCGCGATTCCGAAGCAAATTTCAATTTTGGCCCTCCGGCCTTCGTAAAACAAAAGGTGTGAGACTTCTGGTGTATGAGTTGAACTTATTATAGTTAAAAAAATCGAAAATCATGTAGCACAATTATTTTTTATAAGCCCGAATATAATATTGAAAAGTAAATTTTAAATTTTACTCTGTTAATATTAATATTGAATATTTGTTTAGTACATACCCACCTACCTATATATTACAAATTATTTTTTCTTTAACTGTTACTAATTAGGTACCTTTTTATTATAATCTAAATATTAAAAATAAATTAAAGAGGTACTCATTAGTCATTAGTCATTAGCCATGCACTTATACAATATTGTTAAAACACAAAAATATTAAATAATTGATAGTCATTTGATGAACTTATATTATTAATTTTTTAATTTAATTATAACTGAATAATTAATAAATAGGAACAAGTTATTAATAAGTTCACCTACAGCATAAACTAAATAATTTAATTCAGATATTTGTTTTATAAAATTCGTATCAAATATATAAATATAGGTACACTTGTATAAGGTATAAACCGTTTATAATTATGTGCATATACTATAGTCTTTAAGTTTTATATATATGTATAATATTTTCATAATAATAATATTGATAACTTATTGGCTACAATAAAAGAATATAGTATGTCACAGTTGTCTAAACTATTGAATTTACAATTAAAGCCTGCGCGTTAAAGGGTTGTACATAAAGTAAAATATAACTAATACATTTTGTAAAGGTCTCATTTATACAAGATGGAGGTAGGTGATACATAAATATTTAATAAAAAATTTGATTGAACGCCCAAATGAACGCGTTCGTTCCAAAGAAAATGAACATGAACGTAAACGAGTTCAATTTTTAAGTGAACGTTCCACACACTGCTTATAAAATATAATATATTATTATTTACTCATAATTAAAAATGAATTTTTAGATTTTTACATATTATATTTTTATTGACTTTATGCAGCGATGATTAAAAGTATGAACAATTTATCCATTACAGTAGGAAAAAATTTATTTTGCATATTACGGCATTAATATCAATATTATAAATGATGATTACCTCACCAGCCACCACCCACCCATAATTTTGACCGGGACAAAGCTCCGGTATGTTCAAGCCGCCTCTGCTACTTAACTACTACACTATTTCATTAGTGAAAATAAAATTCAACATATCATATTGTGTGGTGTAGGGGCTTTAAATAAGACAATGGATCGACGACGTCGCCACGGTACATTGCAGTAGGACAACGGAGTGGAGGGCTTCACTGGTAATTATATCGCGGAAAAAATCGTATAAGTCTCCATAAGTCAAGTCTGCTAATTAAGCAACTGATGACGACCAAAGTTATACATTATAAGTCTACATGTATGTATAGTGAGCGTCGATACTATAATTTTATCATAACCGGATAATTGGATTAATTTTTTAAAAGAAAAAAAAATACTATTCGATGTACAGTGTTAGATGTCAAAAATAATGATGTATGCCATAAAACCAAATTCAGTTTTTATTGAGTTGCGCTTATGCTATGGTTGTAGTATTATTATTAAACCATGTTTATTTCAATGCGTTACTTTGTAGTATAATAGATATAATGATAAAATTATACACGATTAATTACTAATTAGTTCACGTCGGTCGTATGCACAGATGCACGGTAAAATATTATGAAAGTAACAATCATTTTACTCGTTTTTATTGCTCTAGAATGGTTTCAAATATCACATTATGATATTATCATCATTAGCATAACCGCATACGTGGGCAAATCAATGAAACAAACGAGTAGGCCCGGTGCGTTGTACATACAAAAGTCCAGTAACGCATACGCTATTTTATGTTTCGCTTTTGGGCTAGTCTTCGTAATAATAACATTAAATACAAACTCTTCGTACAGCCGAAAAACATTCATCGACGCAATTACCGCATGATTAGGTGCAGACCACGCGTTTTGAAAACGGTTGAATGGTTATAAGTTTATAACCCACTCGAGTGTTTGACGCAATACACACAGAATTCTAGAATAACAATTCAACTGCAACGTTCTAAGATCTCAGTTTCTAAACGTATTTCAAACAATTAACTAAATATAATTCCATGTACGTTAAAATAGAAATCCGGAACTTGAAAATTATTATGCTTAAATACGTGTAGTAACCAAAACATATTAAGTATCTTAGTTGGCAAATAAAATATCCTTCGGTACCATTTTTTCAATACTGGTTAATAGCTGGTACGAGCGTATATTAAATACTCATATTTTAAAATTTTTCAACACCGGCTATAGTATGAATTTTCTTTTAATAAAACCGTTATAAAAGTTATAAATTTGTTCAACCTTTATATAACATCAACAATCGAAACTATGAACAGCAAAATGGTAATTGGTATAAGGGTATAACTAATGAATGTACGGACAAAACGGGTATTTAATATGTATAGAAACCTAATACATTGCACGATTCGACAGAAACGTAATTAAAATATTATAATCCTACACCTACTGACATATTGTATTGTAAATAATACGTATAATATATATGTTGGAATGTAATACGAATATACTGTACGTATACATTTTTCAATTTCTAAAATTATTTTTTACAGTTCACTACAATTCTGTTTATAATTTAAAAAAAAAAAATAGTAACTTTTATCTCATGCTTACGAATTGAAACATAAATAATTTAAGTATTTTAGTTTGTATAAATATAATATACATGCATATTTTAGTATCTATTTTTCAATACTGATGAAAATAAATTTACTTTTAATAGAATTTATTTAGTTATTAATTGAACATTCAAATAATGTTAATAATTATAACTAAAATAATTATTTATTTAGAGAAGTAAATACAATTTACGAACTATGCATGACATATGATCTAAATATAATTATATAATAACAATAATAATTAAGATAAATAATTCTTATACAAGTTATTGTAAAGTAAACAATATCAATTATTAAAGCGGGAGACATAATAAGTCAACTCTGAAAATTATGTTGTGCGGAATATGTTAAATTTGTTTGCTGTTATACTAGTGGATGGTGCTAATTACATACAATTTTTATTATTTTTGATAAATAGAATAAAGGATGTTGTTTTTTGAGATCTAGTCATTGAAGTCGTTCTATTAATTCAGTGAAATAGACGGCGACAGACGGATGCAACGTATGGATAATATAAGGTTTCCAAACTTGTGTTAAGATACTTATAAAACTCAAACGATTCGACAGTGACGAAAAATAAATTAATAATCCCTTACAATATAATAATATATGCACCCGATTGTGTCGGACGATAATGCGAGTTGGAAAAATATAGTACGTCGCGACTATATCGTTAAAACGCACTTACAGTCGAAAAAAACAATTCTACATATTATCATTATATTGTCTGAGCGGGAAAACGATTTATTACTTTAATGTTCTTGCAGACGATTTGGTAAAGGTCACATAAGTATAATACAGAGTTCGACAATCATCATCACAATGCACTTTTCACCGTGATGTGTAGTCATAATGACGCGTTTGAAAAATTTCGGTCGATTATGATTACAATTATCGGATTACGATGGTTCCCTTCGTCTTTGGATATGTACATGCATATACACGATGAATTATATATTTTTTATATACGACCACACAACATACCACGATATTATATTATAAATTATAATATACGCTTTGAGTGTTTCGAAATCTCATCCGACGATAAATTGATAAATACCTTTTGGCGGAAAGAAAAATTCATATAATATCTCCTTAAAATCGCAACAGGGCCTACAGCCTATGGCCTACGCGGCGGAATAAAAACAAAGTACTGTTTGCTAATAAGTCATCGTGTGGTCGTCACGACGATGATTGTCGTTTCCCAAATCGTTTGGATGAAAATATAATTACCACTATGGAAAAACGCGTAATGTCGTATGTAATTGATAATCTTAATGCATTTGCTCGTCGACTGCCGACGTAGGAGAGCGTTAATAATTTATAATATTATCACGGGTATTCACTCAATATTATATGTGTTTAAAACAGCGTGAGCTGCAAGGTCAACACTGCGCTCTTGTAAATAATTATATTTTCGTATTGCGATCGTGAGAGCACGTCTTATACCATCGTGTTCGAACAGAATGCTGCGTACCTACTACGTTTAGAATAAAACAAACATAATAATATTCGAAACGATTGTACAAATATTTTTCCAACACTCGTTTAGTTCCTGGTTTCTTTAGTTTGGATTTTAACTGCTGCGTTGGCTAGTGGATAAAATCCGTTCTCCTCACTTCCGCTGCTGACGTATGGGTTTCGAAAAATATTCTCTTATTTCCAATATTAACAATCGAAACGTTATTTTTACAGTGATTATTATTAGTAAAGTATAATAATTGCGATTTCTACTTGTAAATCGTACAATGAGAATAATATTCCAGTTCCACCTACAATATATATATATATATTTTGAAACATAATTTTATGTATTATATGTACGCGTATTTCGCAAATTTAAAAATGTCAACTTAATAATTAGTATTTTAATAACGACGTAAAAGTATAAATCCTACGTAAACTGATTTTAATTATCTATTTTGCAACAAATTTTAACAAGACCGTATACATTGTGTAATATAAAATCAAGAAAACGTAAAAACCTATACGTGGACTACATTAATTTTAAATTTTAAATGGAAACGAATCGCTTTTAGCAACACGCGTATTAGTTAAAAGCAGAATAATTAGACCTGTAAAAGTAATAAAATAAATTCTACTAGCACTAAAACTCTCAATAACGGTGTCGGAGAAAATTTTTTTACGATTCTGTTTTAAAACCATGCGTACATGCATATAATAAAAACACATATTCAGGTTTTTGGATCGACTCTGTTAGAAGAACGCGTTTGACGATCCGTAAATATCGATGTAAACCTGATTCAACTTCAATTCGACTTCAATTAATCTTAGCCATTTTGTCGTGATTCTCGTTCCTCTACCAAAGTTAATACACCTATTGCAGTCAAGAATAATACAAGTTTTCAACATATCTTTGATAAACATTCAATATAAAGTATAAAATCCTGGTACTAATAGAGGTTGATTTATAAAGTAATATGTCCGAGTGAGTGAGTGACATAACTCAATAGGTTAATTATTGCATTGTAGCATACATTACCTATATAATAATAATTTATCATCACATCGCGCACCGTGAAATCATAACATTACGGCACAACTGCTAAGTTTGTAATAATATAATTATTATATCGTTTGATCAAACCATCCGATCATCTTGATGTGTTATCAGATCTAAGACACACAAAAAACCAGCCCCCCTCCCCCACGGCTCACCAAAACGCCAACGGCTGAGAATATGAATAACGAACCGTAGTACCGTACAGTATCTTATACAGCACATAAGTGTAATATCATAAGATTATATAAGTAAAACATTGCGTAAAACGGATTAGTCAACAGTAATTCTGTACATATTATAACATATTATAATATAATAATATAATATAATGGCCGTTGGAGATGATAAGATTATACGACGAGTGACATGGCCACGATAACGATAGTACAAATAGAAAATATAACAATATAATTTCATTGTGGTGTTTTTAATTGCCGGATAAATAGGTAATAAAAAAAAAAAAACAGCTGTTCGTTTCGTTTGTACGATATAACATATTTTTATAATAATTATTATGTCGAAAAGCGCATTCCGTCGAAACGAGCACGACCGCGATACGGATTACGCGCGCGCGTATAGCCGCTCTCGACTCTCCTCTCGTCCGGAAACCACGTGCATGGTACATCACCTCAGTTCTACCCATGTGAAATTTTTGAAAATTGTTTATGCTTGAATTATTTATAGTACACATAATTTGTATGAATTCGTACGACTATGTTCCGCCGCTATTACGATTTCTAAAAAAAAAACCGCCATCAGTCATCACCCCAATCTCACCAAAACTATAAGTACGAATGAGATTTCGTTCAAATGTTTCGTCGTTTAACACAACGTACACAATAGGTATGCGAACGAATCCAGAGAAATCCTGAGCATATTTTTATAGCAATAAACAGCTATTATTCGGTGCACAGAAATTGCGTCCTGAAATCCCGTTTCCGCACTAAGTGCGTCTCTAGTTCTCTACATATTTATCGATATATGAATTGCGTCCCAACGTAAAAACATTATTCTCCTTCCCAATATACATTCTTAATATATTCCAGACATGTTAATTGTCAATTTTCATATTTTCCCATATTTTTACGTTTTTTTTTTTTTTTTTTTAAATCATTGAAGTCATTTTATAGTGTTTTTAGAGTTTAAGTTTAATTTAACAAAGATCACACGAATGTACACACCAACAACACGACCCTAATCAAACTAAAATTATTATCTGCTTTAAAGTACGTCCATGCAGTTGTTACGATCATACAAATAACTTATAACACCATATTATATTAAATCGGATGCAGTTCGTGTGTAGCCCTATTATTACATAGTTTATCTGCATATTACATCGGCGAGTATGTGAATTGAACGTATTGTGTTCAACATTTTCCGTAAAACAATATATTACTCAAAAGTATAGTTGTGAAATGTAATTATGATATTAAAACAATATACAATACAATTAATAGTTAATTATAAATCAATTAATATTAATATTGATTGTATTCAGATTTCAAGTTCAGTTTGTATTGTTAATTAATATTAAATTTATATTATCATGTAAAAAAAATTCTATTTCGCCGAGAGCTTTTTCTATGAAAATCCATCTCTCCTCACTAATCCGACCCTGACAAGTTATTAACACGACGACGTGAACCGTCACCGTACGTGTGCGAAACTGTGATTGATATCGTCGTCGTCGTCATTGCAGCGAAGGAGCTAATCGATTAAAACTATTTGTATATCATGTCCTTCAAACTAATATATTTGGCTATTGTTGTAATATTACTATTTGCACCTATGTCGTATTCGACGTTAAAACTCGTTTAAAGAAAACATCATATTGCCATCAATTATTTCATTGTAATAGCGTCTTGGAAACAATGTTACATGAATATGGGTAAATCGCATTAGTCCTGAACGGCTATAATAATGTAACATTTAATGTTCAAGCACCAGTGGCACAACAACCCGGGCGGATGGCGATGCCTATAACATCGAGGCCTCATGACTCAAAGGGGGCCGCATCATAGGCGTAACTTGGAAGGGTATTTTAATGCTATAGAATTAAATCGAAACTGAGCATTTAAAATGTTACACACAGTTAATTGTGATACCCATGAAATACAAAATGATAAAAATCACCTACATAATATCACAGTGTGGTACCTACATGCAGTCCGCAAATCAAAGAATAAATATTTAATAATTCATCTGTTATATTCTGTATAAATACTGTTAACATTCTTAGAATAACAGCCCAATCGACGATGGTATCACTCTGGTTTGTGGTGACGACGGGGATCAATATTTATTTCTGATGCTCTCCATTTGTATGTATATTATATAAATATCATAAAAAAAAATGTCTCAATAACTTTTGTAATCTTAGTATTATTAATTAATAATTAGGTATCAATAAAATATAACCATTAATAACAATACATCATAGCAATCTTTGAATGGCACCGATTATCATGTTGCCGCACTAACATATTAATAATGAAAAATTACATATTATCGGATACAGTATTATCATCTAACGTATAGATTTAAACAATCCACAATAACACGATTTCAGATTTTCTAATGTTTTTGAACGTAAATTGTGACGGTTTTTTTGACAGAAAGTTTTTTAAAATATTTCAAAAAGCTTCGTTCTACGCATCAACTGAAGCAAATACCATGTTTGTGAGTATGTCCATCACTTCGAGGGAACACAATAATTATATTATCAAGTGATCGATGACTTCTGTATAGTTCTATTATTTGATATAGAGTCACTCGACTGTAAAAAATATATTATTACTGCTATTGCCCATATGTATACGAAACCGCTCTGAGACATGTACACGAGGAAGCAAAACAAAAAGTCTATGGCATTGCATGTGCCTTGGAGTTAATGAAAATTAATAGAATTTTTTTATTTCTCCTTGCCGTCTTTTTCATTCAATCGCATTTGGGTTATCAACGTGTTTCATTGGTAACAAATAGGGTTTTATACCCTGACAGGGCTTAGGTGTTTCACCACTCGTTGCGATACTTAAATTTGCTACAATGCTACCACATAAATTTTATGTGTTATTACATCAATATGAAAAAAAAAATTATTACTAATATATTATTATTATACTAATAAATAATCATATAGCGTCATGTCGGCAATTGGTAAATACAATAAAAATATAACTGTAGATGATAATTTATATGCTTGATATTATATAATAAATAATAGTTGTAGGTAAAAGTTCAAGAGATTCAGAACTCTGTTCAGGACTAAGATTGGTTAAGAATGGAGTATCATACACTGTAGATTGGAGAATTATTGCTGTAAAAGGTTAGACGAGTTGGAAAAGAAAATATATTTTGAATCACGCTAAAAATAATTTAGTTATCCTAATTTGAATAGTATTAAATTAGTATTAACATAAAAAATAGTATATAATTTATTTAGTTAAAAGTTCACCACTAAACAACAGAGAAGTGATGGAATTTCAAATGACCAAGTTATGGGACCACAGAATGGAAGTCTGGGAAGAGGTGTTCAACATTCTACATGGAAGATCTGAGAACGATAATGACGTTTTTAAGTGTTTTGAGTGTTTTGACCCATGATGAATATCACTTGAATTCAGGTAATACTCATGCAAATTCATACTAATTGTATGTTAAATACTATTTAATAATTATTAATTATTAATTCAACACAGAACTGGATCTAAATTTATAATTAAATGAGAATTTCAGTATAATATATTTTAACGACAAATTCATTTCGAACCGAATACACGTAATCATTTTGGATCAAAAGATTAGCACCTATAGCAACGAAAATAATTTTTATATTCATGCTGATCTGCCAGTTTATTTTGCTATCGCGTTTTTTTGAAACAACAATACTGTTAATAAATTTACCTAAATGTGGTTTTTAATGAATTTCAAATATAGTAAAAATAAATCCTTGTGTTTTAGTTTTTTCCCCCTTTTTTGATTTTATTCTACAAATTTTCACAAAGTATAATTAAACAAATTGGAAACATAAAAATCAACAAAAGTTAATTTTTAGGTATGTCTAGTAAAATATTTAAAAAATGTGAGAAATTCAATCTTAGTAGTCTTAACGACGAATTCAAATTAGTTTTCAAAATTCTTATTGCATTAATTGATCGATGGATACATTGGAAATAGAAAACGTCTAAATAAATTACTATATTACCCGTGTAATAGACAGAGACAGAATATTATGGATTACAATCCCCTTAATAAGTTTGTCGAATTGTATTCTAATATTATTCGATTGCGAACTGTTTTATAATGATCCGTGTTATTTAGGTGAAAAACACATAATATTTTCATTGTTTACACTAATAACACTGATTTAAATGTCTAATCGCCGATTAGAATAATAATATTTATTCAGATTATCCTCAAGTTTTTCCAACTTTGTTCCTATTTATTATTATTGATTCGTTAATTGATGAAAATAAGTACATTTTTAGAATAACAGTTTTTCAAAAAGTATTTTTATATGTTGAAAATCATAGTTGAATTGGATTTTTTTCAAAACATAATGTTTGCCAGTAGACAACCGTTCTGAACAGTTTGTGGAATTTCAACATTCTGAGCCCATGATATTTTATACACGAGCTAGATCACGTAATTCATTATTATTATTTGTTCGGCGAGATAAAATAAAATAAAAAATAAAAAACTAAACGGTAAACGTATGGGTTTCTCGAGACCGCAAGCGAGAAAACTAACAACGAATAACATTAGAAAATATTTTATATTCATAGAGCGATAATGATAACAATGATAATAATAATAATAATTGGTCACACCTCGCGATCTCGTTGTGAGAGGAGATCTGTTATCTTGACGCGCGTACTCCGCCTGTACGATTATGCCGTACAAACGAGCATTTTTATAATGATAATAATATTATTGTGTGTGTGTGTGTGTGTTTGTATGTGTGTTGTGTGCGTGTGTGTATATCATTTTCTCGCTGTGGTGACGAAACGCACGGTCGTAGTGAAATAGCGTAGACGTGTAGTAAAAAGTAGAATGAGAACAGCGGCGATGGCGGTGCCGGGTGTAATGTTATATTACGTGTTTGGGTAAGCCATGATAACAATTTATTAGACTATAATTACTGCAGATTACGATGATAATAAAATAATAATAGATTATTCAAAGGAAAGCGAGAGGGTACATGTTAAGGAGTTTTCTCGATGTATAATCATATTATTTATACTATTATCGCGCAGCATTACAATACGACGCTGCCTTATATTAATAATATTACTATAAAATAATATGATACCGCTGTACCACGCGAGACCGTTTTCGTGGCTTTCACGGTGAAAACGACACACGATTTTGCGGCCAAAACGTATAGTACGCACATTTTCACGGCTTATACTCATTAGTCGTTGTAGGTACGATGTCGCCAACCTCTTGCCTACAGCAACATTGGTACTGTAGAGCAAGAGTTGTCGTTGACCTGTGCACGGTAAATCTCTTTTGGACGCGCCCGACAGATTGTACAGTGAAACCTCTGAGTAGCGGACATTCTCAGTCACCGAAATGTTGTCCCTAATTTGGAGGTATCCACTATTCAGAGGGATAAGTTGAAGGTAAATATGTCCCCGTTTCCATACAATTTGTCCGTTAAGGGTGGTTTCACTGTATAAAGATTTTTTTCAAAGGCACCTCTACAAAGTACATACAAACGTTGAAGACAAACATCGCGGGATTGTTTTAAAATTTGCTGGAAAATTCGTTCTTTCTCGACTTGTTACAAGATTTATCGCAAACAATGATGGCTTCTGGTATTTATGGTCTTTCGAAAAAGTCAGAAAGTGAAACGGTTTTCCATGTCACCGCAACTGAACTCGATTCGTGGTTTATTGAGCGTACACATTAGTGATGGATATATCTTAGTTATGAGGGGAAGGGTGGATTTCAAATCCACAGATGTAAAACGTTTCAATCCTCTCTATAAATCTATTATTATAATCGGCACGAAAAGTATGGACATTTTGTAAATTTTAATTTCTATAAATGTCCATAACACCTTGCATACAAAAGTAAGTCTGAGCACGCTCTTATTTCAACAGTTTATGCACATGTATTTCTCATTTTGAATATTTATTTAGATATAGATATATAGAAACACTTTATTTTCAATATAAATATTTCAAAATATTCAAAATTTGAAAAGATCAACATATACTGAAGTATTAAACATATGTATAAACGTATTTAGAAATTAATAATGTCATTCAAATGATCAATGTATCGATGGACATGCAAAATAGTCAAATTACTGAGACGTTAATTTCCTATTTAAAAGCGTAACCGTGTTTTCGGTCTAAATGAGCAAAGCCAAGTGCACAAAAAATGTAATAGGAGTATATGTAATTGTGAAGTACCTAATAGATACAATTCATCAACATACTATTTAACAAGGTTGGGCAAGTTAATAAAAATAATTAATTGAAGTAAAGTTAAGAGAACAATAATATTTGGATACAATTGTTATTGTAAATAAGCAAAATATTACTCCAGTTTATAAGAAACACTGCATTAAACTATTGTTAGTTCAAATGTTTAACGGTTGTTAATTACCAAGGTTTTATTTCAACCATGGTTAAAGATAAACGTACATATATCGTGATTACAATCACAGTCTATAGATCAGGGGTCGACAATAGTCGGAAGGGAAATAACTGGACTGCCAAAAACATTTTTTTAGTTTTCCGCTCTTTACAGAAATATGAAATATAGATCAATAGAATATTTATATAAATATTTGTTTAGAATTTTTATGATGTATTTGGAAATTACAATAGCATTCATCGTTATTAATTTATTTGTCTTAAAATGTGTTTTTAATACAAAAATAAAATGTAATAATAATTTAATAAAAATTGTGTTTAAGTTTTTTCTGGCCTTCAAAAATTTTTATTTTAATTATCTGGACCACCATAGAAATTCATTGCCAACCCCTGCTATAGATAATGCTAGTTTTTTTTTATGACTATAATTTACAGTACGGCCGTGAATTTTTAGTTTTTATTATTATAATTGACTAGAAATAGAAAAAAAGCTATCAAAATCGTATGATCTAAAATACCTGTATAAAGTCTAAAGTATTAAGTTGTAGGCAAAATTTATAGAAATGACAAAAATTCCAAGGTAGAAGAGATTCACCAATTCTCTTCCTTGCCGATATCCGCCACTGGTACGCATTAGACACCACAACAATTCGCACATTTCAAAGAGAGCCACAGCGTGATTCGCAGTTTCCACGCCCGTCCTGTTATTTATTGGGCATTTTGAAAACTACAGAGTTGAATTCACCATAGATCTCATAGTGACATAATAGGTTTTTAATTTTTTTTTTCTGCCACAAATACTATTGTATAAAAATCGAAAAAGATGATTATTTTAAATTGTTCGATTAAATGCCATTAAATGAATGAAGGTGAATGAGCCAAGAGGTATATACATACCTATATAATATATAGGTATATTATAATATTTAGAGTCAAAAATGAGTAAAAATCTATTTCATATAGCTATTTTTCAGTTTTTATGAAATTTTTTAAGAAACCTGTGCCTCAAAATTTAGTTTAATTACACGTTATTAGTGCATTATGTTATTTTAATTATTGGTTTTTAACAAATACTTTTACATGCAGATCTACTCGTATAATAGGTATTTTCTTGTCAGTCGTTATAATCGATAATGGGTTGGAATTTGGTCACCAAATATTATAAAACCATAGAATATTCTAGTTTTAGCTTGCCTGAGAAATAGTAAAATGCCGCTTAACTCCTTTTGCTTTTTACCAGTCAATATTTACTTTCAATCAAATTTCTCAAAGGTTTTTTTAATTTTTTTCATAAAAATAATAAATATAATAAACATTAAAAATTATTTTTCTAAATTATAAAATATGTTATAATTAATGTATATAATAAACTACAAAATATATTGTACATTAAAGTTACATTTTATTTTTGTAGATATTTAAAATTTATTTTTGTTTTTAAATTATTGGAGGTAATTTGATATTATGTGATATGATATAGATATATTCAAAATATATTATTTTGTAAAATTAGTTGATCTCGAATAAGGAGTTTTTACTATACATTGTTTCACGTTCGAGAAATACAGGCGGAGTGCAAACCCAAATCTGCAATACACTAGTGCATTTTATATACACTATATCTGTAAGCCGTAACACAACAATATTGAATTACAATCATTGTAAAATAATTCCTGATAATACCTCATTTCGTGTGAATTATATTAGATCTAGATCCTGTTCAATTGAGCAAGACTAACCGAAATGGCGAAACGGTTTCATAATATAATAATATTATTATAATCTTTTAATAATGTTCGTCAGTGCTTATTATATTATTGAGTATGTGCCGTGAACACTAATTAATTAGTAGAGCTCGAATTTATATGTATTTGGGTAAGTTTTATTCTAATACATTTTATTTATTAACAATGTATGGCTCCACGTGAGTGCGTATTTGGAAATTTGTTTAAAAAAATTGTAAATTTCAGTACTTGTAAAGTACAAAAAATAATAATCTTAATTGCAATATTAACGAAAAAGTGCATTTTTAAATTCAAATGATTACCGATATGGTTGTAAGACTAAGCTTTATTTTATACCAATTGAATTATCTTTAAACTTCGACCAGTATTATTGAACAATATATTATATAGTATTTAAAGTGGAAAACTATGTACTTAAAACACTATTTAGAATTGATCAATTTAGAAAAACAATGACATTTTCTAAAACGCTTGGACTTGGTCCGTATGGTTCTATCAATACCATATACCTCTGTAAGAGTTTAATTGACAACGTTACTATATAGTTACAAACAATCACCGCATTGAATAAGTACCTATGAAAAATTGTATTTTCAGAAAAAATTGGTTTTAATACCCTCAAAATTGGGTTGATCTTGAAAAAATAACATCTGACAAACTGGCATGTCTGTACGGGTTCTACGATTCATTGCAGAGATCCTTGGGAAAAAATAAAAATCACAATTTAATGTGGAAAATTTACCTTTATGAACTCGAGATCCGATCAACAATGAGATCTTCTAACTACTTGGCCCGAATGGTTCCATGTTTTAACGATATCTCACAGAGCTCTGTGAGATTATCTATAGGATTACACGCGTTGCACACAAGACGAAATATAAGAAAACAATTCGGAGCGAAAGATTGGGCTGGAAAACTATATATAATAAAGTACAGATTATTCCGTTTTCTGTATTCATGATTGCGTGTTATCTATTGTTTGATATACACGTTGAGTATTTGCATAAAAACATTCTTACATTAATTTACCGGACTACATATCTTCATCTAGAATCTAAATCATATACACAACTCTTGTACATTGAACACAAAAACGATTTTCATTTGTTATTAATTGTATGCCATCCGTAAGAAATAATTTATAAATAATTAAAAATGTTGATTACAAAAAAAAAATTTTTCATATACTTCCGTAAAATATGAAAATCCGTTGAGATTCGGTTCAACGCGCGCAATACTCGTATTGTAAACAAAATCTTAAATATTTAACACAAAATCGAACATAACATTTATGTTTATATAAATATAAAATACAATATATTAGTACCTACACAAAGTAGAAATAATATAATAAGTAAATTAATTAACACAATATTATAACTAGGTAATAATCTGTACAACGTTTTTTGATCCCTAAAGAAAATTTCTATAGGGATAAACATTGGTGACTTGCACGCATGACACTATTGCCGAGCGAAAGGTCCAAATATACTTATAATATATTATTATGTATTTAGTTGAATCTATTATTATATTTTATTTACGATTAATAATTAATAATAATAACAATTAATTCGGTATAAAAAATATCGTCCGAAAACTGCAGAGTGCTATTTATATATATAGGTATGACCATAAACCACTAAAAAATATTGCTTATGCGCTTAATATTGCTTAATATTAAAATATATAGTTTATAGGTACAATCGTACAGACATGTTGATAACATGCGCGACGAACATTTCGATTTACACTTATAGTATTATAATATTATTTTGTAGATTGAGAGCTTCGACCCTTTGACGACCGTACACAAGTGCAGCATGTTGTGTAAGTATACGTGTTCGTTCAATCGAAATTAAGTCTTTTGAAATTTCCTTCAACGCCTAGTATCGACTGATCGGCCGTCTTGGACTGACCGATTCGTTTGCTGGAATCTGCTTTCATCCGTTCCATCTCGATGCACCAATTCTTACGCTTTATTAGTTCTTCGTGTAATCGTTCTGCGAACCGAAAAATCATAATGTTATAATAACAACCCCGTATAAAGAATATTCTATATATTAACAGTCCTAAAACAGCATTACTTTTACAAAATCTGTTCGACGGTTTTGTTTTGAATAGATATAATGATTATTTTGCATTCAGTCATCTTATGCGTTTCGCATACATCGCGTGGATTATTCGTAGCAAGTAAAATATAATACATATTTTTTTTTTAATGTAACTATTTTATAATTGCTGAGACTATAAGTACGATTGCGAATCGTATGAACGATGGTAGATATGAGTTTACCTCAAAAACGAATTACATGCATTAAAAACGGGATTAACGAATTTTAAAATACTATGATCGAGAAAAGTTCTAACGTTCTCGTTTTTTTTTTTTTTATGTAAGTATTTAAACGTTCTGAAACATTGTCCACTGACCACCGTGTACGATTAAAATGATAAGATGGTAAGTATAATACAGTGAAACCTCCCTTAACAAACACCTCCCAAGAGCGGACAATTTTTTGAGAACGGGTATATTTTCATCATCATCTGAATAACGGATACGTTCAAATAGCGTATTAAATTTCGGTGTCACTGTATATTATATGGTGGTATGAATTTAATATGGTGTTATTAAGATATTCGTATTTACACACACAAATGAAAATCGCACGTCTATTATAAGAAGTATTTGATATAACTTTACTGTGATTCTTAAAGTTAATCTTATATAACAGTTCGTAAAAATTTTCTAAGAACGACGCCGCATCTTATCGAAAAATTACATTTGATTCGAACGGGAATGGTTGCCATTCCGAACAATTGATGTAAAACCAATGGTTAACAAAAACGCATAGATCTAACCGTCTGGTGATGTACTATATTTCGTTTAATTGACGATATTTTCACCACCTACCCATCCACCTACCCAAAGCTTGCAAAGCAATTGTACTACTTGAAAACCTGCGTGGGGGATGTGTACCACTATAATATAATATTACGAATTATGATGATGAACCATGGTTAATAGTACCACCCACTGTACGCAAGTTCGAAGAATTCCTAATTTAAGTACACTACAGTATCTTACGGTTAAGTTCTGCCATTGTTCCGGCCTTGCCACCCCATTCGTAGGGCATCATGTCTAACGGGTAATAGTCTTGCAGATTTTCCGAAACAGCATTGAATAATATCTGTATAACAGAACAAAACAATAATAAGGTATTTCATTCGCACGTAATACACGTAGAGCAGTGTCCCACGAAGATAATATCATACTCATTGCAATATCTCCAGAGCCAATGAAAAAAATTAAAGTTTTTTCATATGAACCACATCAATAAAAATCACAAATACTCACATTTTAATTATACAATATGAAGCTTTGGCAAAAGTTTACAAAAAAATAACGTTCTTTTTTATATTTTGCAAAATAATTTCATAATTTCATGAAAACATCTATTTTACATTGGGTTTATTTTTCTGGAAAATGTTGATTTTCAACGTTTTATTTTTTTTATATAACATTGTTTTGGTATTATCTTATCTCGTTTTCTGATAATTTCACAACAAAATAGTAAACTATTTTCTTTTCTTTTTTTTACCAAAACAAAAACATTTAATTAAAATTTGAATATTTTTAAATTGTTATCCTTACAGATAATTTGGTTTAAAACACAATTTGTTAATTTCCATCATCTCAGGAGATATCACAATACGGGTATATCTACGTGAGACAACCGGTATAATACATTATTATATAGTACATTGTATTTCTATAGACCAGGGAATAGGGATGGCAAACTTTTTGAACACTGCGTGCCCAAAATTACATTTTTTTTTTTTATATTATAATTCGATTGTATAATTAATGTATAAAAAGGTTAGTTTAGGTACTTAATAATAATAAATAATAATATATAACAAATAATAATAATAATAATATTGCTTTGTTAATTATTTTTTTGATGTGATTTTTATTGTTGAACACTTGATGCCAATTCATTGATATTTGGTTTATAATTAGTAACTTTTAATAAAGTACATGCGGCACTGCATTCATCAAAGGCAAAATATTTTTACCTAATACCTATATTCTATAATCTATAATATTATATATTATATAATATATATAGTAAAAATTTTTGCGTGCTATCTCGGGCACGCGTGCCATGGATTTGCCATCCCTGCAGTATAGACGAATACTTTACATATATATAAACTTTTATATTATAATAATATTGCACGTGTATTCACCCTTTCCCTGAATTTTTGAGGGAAAAAATGTTTGATGAAGTTGAGCGTGGTTTCGGCCATTTGTGATATGTTAACGAAATGAACTCTCTTAATCCTCACCGGTTTCGCGTCCTGAAATAAAATAATTGCATCGTTATAAATCAGAAACTTAACACGAGACGAGCGGAATTTATTGGAACAGCTTGGACAAAATGCGTGGATAATTAATTACCACCAAATCGTAGACCAAACGAGGAAAATAAAGGAAAACTGAGACCGTCGTGCATCACATTTAAAACGTAGCGTTCTACTAGCGCTATATGAATAATAAATACAAATACGAGTATATAAATATATAAATAATATTCATATACGTAATTTTACAACTAATTTCAGATTTTCGTAAATAATTTCGGTTAAAAAAAAAAAAAAAATCATTCTTACGTATAAAACTTGTGTAATAATGTAAGAAGTTTTATCCGATCTCAAACGTTATAAATATATTTTTAATATCATTACAAGTAAATATTTTTAAAATACTAAAATATGATGAAGTGCATGTCAACTTGGCACCTTTAAAACATAATATTTTTACGAAATAAAAACGTCATGAGCTTTTCCCTGCACGTTGTATCGGTCACGTCCCGATTAAGACATTATATAATGACATACACATAAAAACGATGAACCGGTTTTGATGACCTTTTTTTTTTCTCCGAGCCGGTACAAAAACAACGGTTTATCTATTCATAATATACAATTGATCGGTTAGAAGTGTTATTGTATATTACCAGGCTTATTTTAAGGATTTTTTTCATGAAGCTCATATTGAAATGCGCCCATTGAGCCACCGTGTCCATGTTCGTCAAGTCGAATATCCACACATCACCCAACGTCAACTCGTCCTCGTCGAATAATAAGTTCCACATCATTTCGTTGCGTTTCAATTGACTGTCGGGACAGAACGCTTTCGCGTCCGTCGTCGCCATCCGGTAACACAGCACTCGGTTCAAGTCCGGCGTGAGTTTAGGCAACGGAAACATGTAACTGTAATAAGATATGTCCAACAGAAGTTAAACATAATAATTATATTTTAAATAACTGATATCGTGTTTTTTCTCTTTTCAACCATAATTTATTCATATATACATATATTTTTTTATTTTTTTGTTTATCCTACGGCCAACTACAACTACTATACCTAATATAAACGTACATTATAGTTTCTGACGTTATAATATTGCAATACCTCCTACCTAATTTATCATGTTTAAGGTAAAAACATAATAATAATTATTATTATTACATGTTTTCGCATTATAAAAACAACTCACCGGGACTCATTAGATATTGAACATGATAATATAATATCAACAACCAGAAAAAACGATTTTGCTATGATTTAGTAAACAATAATATATTATTTATAATTTCAATAACGATACGTTATAACACCTATAACTAAATACTAGTTTTTGATGCACAACGAAAGGGTTAAAAATGTTGAAAATTTCACATAAAATACCATTAATTTTCGATCTGGAATCATACATATATATTATAGATTTATAGCTGTATTAGTGTAAAATACTATATTGTATTTATTTCTATAATTATTTTAATTGTTCACTATTAATTCAGTTAAATTTAATCATATTAATATCCTATGATGTACTATATCTATTTTATGTTTTAAATATTATATAATCACTAACAACCTAATGTTAAACTAATCTTCATCATATGTATTATAAATACTGCAACATTCTAAATTACTATTGTAAATGTATTTATTCAGTAAATAAGAAAATAAATAATAAATATATTATGTCATTGAATGAATCAATTATGATTGTTTAGAGTGTTTAGACTATATACAATTTGTTATTAAATTAAAATTATATCTTTACGTGCGTATAACTAAACGGAGCTACACGAATTTCTACTTTTCACTTTTGCGACGGAGTAAAATACAGAATACTCGTACTAGCTGTACTTTGTCTTAAAATGTAAAAATAGTTTTTCTTATGACCCATCAAAAAGATAAACCATAGACGTTTGTAGTAGTTGTAATCAAATGTGATTTACAAAAGGTTTTTGTATAAAATTGTTAATTAGTAAGGAACATCAGCGAAAAAATGAAAATTACATCGGGAAATGTATTGAAAAAGAAAATGCCGTGTTAAGATTATCCTCCACGATCCCTTCCATAACGACGAATACAATATTGCTGCTGATTATCGCACGTGATATTATAATGTTTTAACAATTCACTTGAAATAAGAAATGATAATATTTACGCACAAATTTACAAACAATTAACTGAATTAACCATATATAATATATAATAATATGTATTATGTATGTACATGGTTAGCCCGTTATTCCATTTGATGTTTACGTTACACTAGACCTTAATCGTGACTCGAGAGCAGAAAACTATAATAATATTATAATATTGGAATAAAAGACGTATTCGCGCGAATGTGATAAACCGTAGCAAGAGTTTATAGTACCGCAAAAAAAAGAGAACTGCAGATTTCACGCACCAAGTTCGCAAAAACTCATTTATTATATTTAACTTTTTTCTTTAAACGTTGAAGTGGAAAATATATCGGAGGTCAACTAACATATTTAGGTCATCACTGTTGGTCAGCGATTATTATTAACTAATAAATTATTGTCACTAACAAGTTATTACGCGACGGCATGCTTATGAGATTATAATATTATATTTATACTCGAATAATTATTATACGCGGCATTAAATAATACAAACGATGGTAACAATCTATAAGTCATTCGCGTAGAACTTATTAAAAAGTTATCAAAACATGATATAGCTATAGATACTTACACTGATTCCACGTGTTTTCGAAAAACGTCTGTTGTTGGATCTAGGTCTCCATAAATTTGCGGAAACGACTCTTTGATCGTGTAGAAATTATCAATCACGAGTTTTACTTTTTCCGTGCGGTATTTCAAGCTGAACAAAACTTGTTTAATAAACTTATCGCCTGAAAATACAATAAAATATAACATCCAACAACAATAACATAATATTTAATAACCACACACATAACGCATATCGATGTGTTGAGTTTTCGGAAGGATTTTAGAAACTACATCAAATTATACAACTAGCAGTTATGGATATCGATTATAGTCAGTATCTGAAATCTTGGTCTTGGTTTTTTTTTTAAATAACGTTTGATAATAATATTATGTATACGCATTGGTATCGCGTTTTTTCGGGTAAAAAAGTAAAATGCAATCTCGCTGTATCGCACGCGTCTAGTAACAAATATAAATAAATAATAATAATATAATAAAGTGTATATCGTGCGTACATTTAAACGTGTTTTGTCGCGGAAATACGTGCCGGTGTAAAACGAACGGCTTTCATTGCCGTATCGCGCGTCTCGTTTGTTCATTAATAAATGATAATTCTTATGACGTGTCGTGGGCGTACGTATCGTACTACGTGCATGAATAATAAACATATGCACCTATATATTGTAATGATTAAAATATATATATATATATATATATACTTTAAGTATTGTTATGATAAGCATTATAACGCACGCGGAATATGCCGGAACTAGCGAGTTCTCACATCGAGATTGGTTTCTAATTTACAATACTTATAATATCATATGCATATCATTCGTATTGTAAACAGTTCCTTCTTCCGATTCTATTATTACAATATAAATAACAATATATGCTCGTCGATAGAACCACTATGTAAATGTATACTAATTTTTCACATCGTTTACAATACTACGTCGTATGCTCGGAACACGGTCTTGGATTTCTTTTTCATACTAACATTTCAACTGCCACCTCAAGATTACTACGTAGGACTGGGATTTCGATGCACTTTGTATTTTTTGCTGGAGCTTTTTGTATGATGCTTGTTTTGTTACAAATATGTTTTAGCTACTTATTTTTAAATTAGAATAAGAAATTTTATTTTGCATTTTTTGACAATCTTTGATTTTACGATAATTTTTTTCATTTTTTAAGGCATTTAGGGGTTTTTGAATTTAAAATTAAAACTCAAAATTTTATCATAGATTTATAATATAAAATATTTATCAAAAATTTTATAAAAAAAATATTTTTATCAAAAACTTACTACGGTTTTAAATAAAAATGAATGATTCAAAAATATTTCCAATATATCTGATATTTTAAACGACCAAGAAAGTATATAAAATAAATATCCGTATAATCTTACAGTGAGTGATTTGACGTACATTAAACACTCACCTATAACTTCAGTAGATGTAGAGAGGCGCTTTTCTATCTACAAAAACTGATTGGCGTACAACAGGAGGGCATTTCTATTTGAAAAACTTGAAGCACGCTCTCGTGATTCAGTGTAACAGTAAAGAATATTTTTTTTTTATTAATATATGAAGTAAAATGAAATATTTATGTACACGTAATGTAATTTTTTTAATTTTAAGCTATTTTAAATACATAAAGTTTTAAAGTCATTTTTGCATTTTTTTAAGGTAATTTTTCGCGATTTTTAAGGACATTAAAATCCCAGCCTTAGTTTTAGTTATTACGCGCACCAGTGGCGTACACATGGGGGGGTTTTGGGTGTTCAACCCCCCCCCCCCCTTTAACTTTTTAAATATATGAATATCTATACGAAAATGGTTAAAATTGTACATAATTTATTTTCGTAACATATTTGTAGAAAAATAAAAATCAAAGAACCGTTACTGCTGAAATTATAAT